>JUFY01033250.1:0-17354 GCA_001855655.1 Leptopilina clavipes
GATATAATTATAATATAATATTATGTATAAATGTAATATATATTATTATATAATTATCATATTGGAATATTTTTTAATATTACGAGGCAATATTGCATGAATATTGCGAGGCAATATTGCGAGGCAATATTACATGAATATTGCGAGTCAATATTCCATCAATATTGCGAGGCAATATTGCATCAATATTGCCTGGAAATGTTGAGACAACATTGCCCGGCAATATTTCCACAAGGCGGACATAATCAATGTTGAGGCAATATTACCTCAACATTGCTTGGCAATGTTGGCAATATTACCACGCAATATTGACACAATATTGAGCTCAGATGGTGTGCTATTTGGGAATATATTCGAAATGAGAAACACTTATTAAGAAATATAAATTACTAATTATCAGTTTATTAATTAGTAATTATAATTATTAATTATCAATTTTAATAATTGATTACTGAATTCAGAAAGGAATGTAACAGAAAAGAATGATGAATAAATTGAGAAAAGTAAACTGAAAGTAATCTGGACGAAAATTTAATGGGTTTTCGATGAATATTTCCGCGAGGGAATTCAATTAACTTTCAATTAATCAAGTGCCGAGTATATATAACGCTCATCGGTCCGAGAATCGCGCTGTAAGTTGTGTGGGGGGGAATTAAATTTTAATCTGTTCCGGTATTAGTTATGGATTTATGTTTGTTATACCACAGACACGAAACATTGCACCTATCTGTCTCTCTTGGAAAGCGAAAGAGAAGAGGAGAGAGAGAGAGAGAGAAAGTTAGAGGACTCGACCTCTACGAGAAGTCAGGGACCAACTTGAACGAGCTTGTTGGAATCCCACCTGCTGATGCCGCCCCTAGTATTGGCTTAACTAACAAATTTCCAGGTTCATTTTTGCTGCGCACTTCAAAATGAATCACTCATTTTGAATTTATTTTTCGTCTCTGTATGTTTTTTTGGAAACCAAATTTTGAAAATATTCTTGTAGCGTCGTTTTTTAAATTTGAAAATTTTAATCTTTGAAAAGATTTAACTGTTAACAAGGTGGTATTGATTTTTTTCTGCATCCGTTTTGAGAAAGCTTGAAGGCGCTGCAATGTTCAAGCTTGCAATTAGAAGGCAACACGAGAACTGAAAGTCCACACGATAAGGGGTTGACCTACAAAAAAAAAAAAAAAGAAAAAGAAAAAAAAATTGACGTCCTCAACGAAGCATTCTCTTACACTTTATCCTCATTTATTGCTTCTCATTCCATTTTTGTTATTGTTGCGTGTATTCATATCACATTTTATGAATACAGCCCGCAATAATACCGTTCCTTTAGGAACTTTTTGTCGTCAAATTGCAGATAATATGTAAATTGAATTTTATTAAAGAAAAGGTAGATAAATTTCAGAATGATATGAAAGATGTAAAATCAATACGAATGTCTAGACTATATATATATACACATTGTATCTAAAATGAAGGAGATAGAAAGATGGTGAGACAGGAGATGAATTGCTAGATAGGAGAGATAAGCTTTGCACGAAGGAAATTAAAATTGAATACTTGATGAATTTTAGGAGTACAAGCCCAATAATTTATGCATGTTCATAGACCCATGGAAGATACAAACTGGACCACATTTATAGTTTCTCTTTCTCTAAAATGCATGCATGTTATATATTATGCTCATGCTGTAATTCATTACAGTCATCATTTTTACATTGAATTGGATCATTTTCGGTAGGAAAAAATTCTGCTTGCAGAAGGAGAAAATTCTTCATTAACAAATAAATAAACAAATTCAGATTGATATTTCCAAACGAATAAGTGAAGAAGAAGAGAAAATGTTCCGCGAAGGAATAAAAAATGAGTCTAATGAAAGTATGAGAGTAAGGAGATGAGGACATGTACCCAAAAGGATTGAAGGGACAGAGCGGAAAGAGGATATCTGAGGCATTATCTTTTAATCAAATACATTAGAGAAAATTTATCGTGCTCTGGTGAATTAATTAAATGCCAAAGGATAAATTCTCGCCACTTTCCCAAAGCTCAACGGCACTGCCAACATGAAATTTAACATTCAATAAAATAAATCGTCCCGACCCTCGAAAATCGTTCGCTCCTCATCCCTTAAAGTCTCAAGCCCTTCTCACTTTACTCTTCTTCTCTTCCAGCTGCTGTTGATATTATGGACTTTTGTCATTTGAATTCGAGTAGGTTCATTTTTATTTCCAAAAATGTAAACGCGATCATTTGAATTTTTGAAAATGTTTATCATCCGACACTTTTGGAATCAAGAAAAAAAATAGTTCCAAAATGGATGAAATTTTATAGAAAACAATTTTATTGCCGTAATAGAAAATCACTTAATGTATAATGAGACTGGGAGAAGTCTGGTTGTCGGAAGCCACAAGGAATTAGAAAACCTGGTTTCGACAGTCAGAGGATTACGGTTGGACCCTCTCAAAGGACGCGACAGATGTATAATTAACATCGTTCATTTACTTCTTTCCTTCTAATGGATTTCTGAATCCCTATAGAAATGAAAAACATACTTTACGCAACTAAAGAATCAAGATAAGTTTATTTTTTCTCCAGACATTAAATTATTTGTTCAATTCAATTTTATTTATTTTTTTTTTTACTTTAAAATATCGAAATTTGGACTTTCACACAGTAAATATACTTAGCAATATTTTTTTTGTGTCAAATGATCTGTCTCAAAAGTTTGCGAAATATTTGTATGAATATAATAATTGTTATGCTATAAGTATAGATGTTTTTTTTTGGGAAAATAGAATTTAGAAACAGTTTTTCGATGTCTCACTTGAGAAGGTAGAGATTCCAATTTCCGAATAGCGAGTTAACACCGGCGAACATTAACCTCGCGGCATAATCGTTGCTTTATCAATAGAAGATCGTAATGAGTTCGAAGATAATAGCGGCCTATCAGTCTTCGAGTCTGGAAACAATGATGGATGTAGTCAGGGATTTCGTGCTCCTGAACAACAACGGCAATCTAGTTACCTTTTCCTTTCAAAACAACCATCTAACAATAAGAAATTGTTCTCAAAATGCGAATTACCTCTCATTATATTTAATGATCGCTTTTTTATTAGCAATTTCGGTTCAATATGCCTTCCAAAAATTTGTTTCGTTTCTGTAAATATTTGCTTCTCTATGTAAAGTATAAAGTATATAAATACCAAAAATCAATTTTTCACTCTTACAATCACTTTTTCCCGAAGGAATGTTGTGAGAAAAAAAAATAACTCCTAAAGTCAAAATGCAAGTCGCAGTTTTCGTAATTCCGCACTCAGTGATAAAATCTCAATTTATAAGTGTCCTGCCAGTGGTAATATCGAAGACCAAATGTAGGAGGAGGCTTTCTTACCCAGGAGGCATATGGTATCAGGACTATGATATTACTCGAGAGCACGCGACTACTTAACATGCAAATGCATGAAAGCAATAAACTACTCAATACATTGCCGAGAATTTACCCTATCGATTTTTGTTTCTACACTCTGTTCATAAGTTTTAAATTTAAAGCATTTAACGTGAATTATTTCAATAAAGTACATTTCTGATTTCTATTATTATAGCTTCTCTTTTTTTTCGTATTTATATTCTTTTCGTATTTTTCATATAGTAACAATTGATTCATAATGGAGATTGATGATTAAGAATATAATAGTAATAATGAATTTTGAAATTTTTGATCTTATCATATATTTTATTGAAGGTCGTTCGTCGAAGACTTTAGACCAAAAACTGACAAGTCATGTTACCGGCGTTAAATAATAGCCGACCACCGGTTGCTTGTCATTAGGCTAGGTCAGATCACGAACTCTTCATCGATCGCTTCTCTAATGCATTTGCCCAATTTAATAACGGACAAAAATCTACTTTTTGCCCAATTTCATCCAATTACTTTAATTGACTACTCAAGCCTAGTGTTCCAATTTAAGTAGCTATCGCTATATTCAAAGAGACCTGGAATCGATACAGATATGAGTTTTTTAAGTAACTTCGACTTTAACATTGACTTTTGAATTTGAATTTGACTTTGACTTTGACTTTGACTTTGAATTTGAATTTGACTTTGACTTTGACTTCGGTTTTGACAAAGTGAAACTCAATCTCAAGGTGAAAGTGAAATTCAAAGTCAATGTTGAATCGAAAGTTAGAGTCAAAGTCAATATTGAATCGAAAGTCAAAGTCAAAGTGAAATTACAAATCGAAAGTTAGAGTCAAAGTGAATATCGAATCAAAAGTCAAAGTCAAAGTCAAAGTCAAAGTCAAAGTGAAATTACAAAATCGCACCCCTGGTTTTTATCGACAGCTGAGTTCTAATGGTGTAACTTCGACTTTAACATTGACTTTTGACTTTGAATTTGACTTTGACTTTGGCTTTGAATTTTACTTTGATTTCGATTTTGACAAAGTGAAACTCAATCTCAAGGTGAAAGTGAAATTCAAATTCAAAGTCAATGTTAAATCGAAAGTTATAGTCAAAGTCAATATAGAATCGAAAGTAAAAGTCAAAGTGAAATTACAAATCGAAAGTCAGAGTCAAAGTGAATATCGAATCAAAAGTCAAAGTCAAAGTCAAAGTCAAAGTCAAATTACAAAATCGCACCCCTGGTTTTTATCGACTGAGTTCTAATGGTGTGTACTGGACAATAATCCACAGAGCACATAATTAATTATTATTATAAATATTTTAAATTTTGTATTAGTGAATGTTTGCTTCAAATTTTGTACATTAGAGAGTGCAATCGACAGGAAGAGTATCGAGACCTCCCGCATGCGATCTTAATAACGCGCGGCATATCACAATATATATAATGCAAAAAGGGAAGGGGAGAATGGCACGGCGCTGTGTTCCAAAATTACACCGACAAAAAACGCAGTACGATTTCGATTGGATTGCATTGAGCGTGACCTTCTGATAGGACTTAATATTTCTTTCTTTTTTTTCAGAACACTAAAACCTTAATGAGTACATTATGACGATTGCGATGTCAATCTTCATTTACAGACAGTCTCTGAGACAGCCTAGGGCCTTTGAAACTCTTCTCTCTTTATTAATTAGCGTGTCTGTCCAGACTCTCTTGACGGATTGTCCACATGTGGCTTTCAAATTTTTCACACCATGACTTCGTTTGGATAATTAACCACAAAATCAATTAGGCGTTTTCTTGAAACAGATTCTTGTCAATTAATAAAATTGTCATTGTTTCAATATAAATAATTCTGGAAATATTTGAAAAAAAAGAAATTCGACTTAAAAATGGTAAGTTGAGCAGTACAAAGGACACAGAATAGTTATCAAGTATATAATTAAAAGCAGAATGAAAATATAATGGAGTGTTGTTAGGAAAAGAAATATGTGATCTAAAAGAATGAATCGGTTCTAGTTGAAAAAAAAGGGGTGGAGTGCGTGTCCACACATATACACACCCCCTTCGATAAAATAAATCAGGTCTTTCAACCCCTTAGCTATTAGCGAAGTGAATCAGTTAGTTTGAAATTGTGCCGAGACGATAAATTTTATGTCGGGTATAGGTCCCACGTAGAGAATAAGGTGAACGAGGTAGGTTAACTGCGTGCATGGTGGCAGGTACTAGCGACTTGCATTAAATAGAATTGCGCCGGCGTATAAACAATTGGATCGATAATTTAAGATCATTATCAACCCCTTTATATTAGTGCCAACCCTACAGCTGTAAATTTGCCAGCGACCCAGCGGTTCTCACTTCTTTGATTATATGTTTATATGACAGCATTAGTACAAATCATTTTCTAACATGGAATTCAAATCATCAATATATGCAAATTCTGTTAAATCATTTAAACATTTGGTCAGTTTCTGTTTCATATACTTCTCCCTTCTTTTCATCTGAAGCCACAAACTAATTTCCTACTAGTTCCTTTTTACGTTCCTACTCATCCCTATTTATAATTAGCCTCGGGTGAAATTTTATGTAATTTGATATTGACCTTGATTTTAATTTCGATTTTGATTTATTTATTACCTTCAATTTTAACTTTGATTTTGACTTAAAATTTAGCTTCGTTTTTCTGTAAAAGTATAATTCAAAGTGAAAACTATCAAAATCAAAATGAAATTACACAATTGCACCCCTCTCTTCTTTTTTCTACTTTCAATTTTCATTTCCTGCACCTTAAACCTTGATTCCTACTTCCTAATTTCCAGCTACTTTCTTTATACCATATATTATACTCCATACTTATCAAATGCCATTTTCCTCCTCTCCCTTCTCTTACTATATTCCATTTCCATTCCTCATTTTATAATTTTCTACTTAACACTTCCCTTATCCCTTTCTATACTATTCCCCTATTACTTCCTTTATACCATATATTATACTCCATACTTAGTAAATGCCATTTTCCTCATCTCCCTTCTCTTAGTATATTCCATTTCCATTCCTCACTTTATAATTTTCTACTTAACACTTCCCTTATCCCTTTTTATACTATTCCCCTATTTATTTCTTCTCTATCTCATACTTTAATCTCCATTTCCTAAGTTCCATTTTCTCATCTTTTTCCTCTCGCTCTCATACTATGCTTCATAATTTCCTACTTTATACTTCTCTAACTTCCTTTTCAAAACTATTCCTCATTTCTTTATTTCCCAATCACCTACTCCTATTACTAAACACTTCCTCTATCCCCTTTTCTATGCTATTCCTTACTTCCATTTTTGCCAATCATGACACTGTCTATACTTCCTTATTTCCTACTTGCCACTTCCTCTAAACCCACTTATCGTGCCATATGTAAGAGATAAAACAGGAGGATAAAAATTGGTACAAATTGATATTTGGGAAATTCAAATATTAATGTCAAATATTAATGTCAAATATTAATGCACAAGAAGTGATATGGTAACAAGAAAAGGGTTCATCGGTTAAGCATATATATTAAAAAAAGGGAAATTGGTGATAAAACTAAATGGATAAAAAGCACTATCGACGAGGAAATGGTTGGAAGGAACATAAGGATCTAAAGGAAGGAAGAAAGGAAGAATGGAAGGAAGGAAAAAGAAGAATGACGTGTTGGATAAAAGGGTATAAAAGAGAGGGCCTGTGGGGGAGGGTGGAATATTGCTAGAGCTAGAAGCTGAGGCACTTCAAATGCAATCCACGTTCCAACTGCTTTCAAATATTAATGTCACGTGACTTATTATATCCAAGGCTTGTGCGGTGGAGTGAGTTGGGAGTTCCGACATCTCTCCACCGCCACCATCTATACATAGGATACCAACACACCATCTAAAAATGTCTTTTCTCAACGTTGGAAAATGTAACGCTTCGTATATTTTTCAACCAACACTATTGTGAGTCCAGCTTGTCTGCGTTTGATTGTAAAATTTTCCATGGCGAGCATAGTGGCCCCATTTTATCGCATTTGCAAAGAAAAAAGTGTCGGCGCGGGACGAGGGGTGTGTTACAACCCCCCCCCCACCCCTCTTAAAGCTATATATGGAAGAAAATGGTACTGGCGATGTGAGAGGAGGATGGAAAAGAAGAAAACTGTGTGTGGCAAAAAAATACACTTGAGTACACGAATTTTGCTTGTTGCGCTCATTCTCCCTTGATTCCTTTCTAATTTTTATACAAGCGCTCATGTGTGGCGCAAAGAAAAAAAAAACTTTTCACGCCATTCAACCCTCATTGGTTTAACGCTCGCATATATGAAACTGCAATTAGAAAAATTGATATTAGAAAAGATTCTCATTTTCACTTTGAGGAGAAATTGTTTTAGATTGTTTTAGGGAATATGTGAAATAAAGGAAGTCTGTTAATTTCTTGAACAATGTTTCCTTCGCAGTTTTTTTTTTTTTTTTTTTTAATTCAGCGCGAAAAAGAAAAAGATTGGAAACGTTTGTGATCTGGCATTATCGTCGAAGTCATGCATGGATAAAACAATGGAGTCTCGAGTGCGATTATACCCGGTGGTAGTGCCGTATTAGCGTAACGGGTCTCGCAGTCATAGGATATAAACCGGCGGTTATCAATTCTCCGGAGAGCGCCAATAAAAGAGACAAAGGTGGAGGGGAAAGGGTCTAGAAAAGTCAGACGGGGATTGGTCGTGCCGTGTGTATTCGCATGCATACGTCACATTCGGGGTGAGTTTTTTACCTCGCGGATCCTGGGAAAACGAGAAGAGAGAAGTCCGCATCCGAGCCCACTATCTATCCCTATGTTTTATGCATCCCTTCACGAGGAAGGTGCGCCCACCTCCACCTTTTTCTCGTTTACACATACACACACACACACACACACATTTATATACGCTTCCCACCCTTCAAAGTGGACACACGACTCTCAAAAGGATTCCCAAGAACCGTCAAAGTCTCGCAAAAAAGGGCAGAAATAAAATGGAAAAATAAAACAAAAAAAAAAAAACTTCTAATCACGTAGAAGAAAATTTTCCACATATTTTTAATTTTTAAAATCCGTTTTACAAAAAGAAAAATTTGATTGTTTTTTTGGAATGAAAAAAATGGAACAAAATTGTTTCGATTTGAACAAAAAAATAGACTTTTTTTAAGAGAAAGAATATCTCTTCTTCTTTGTGAGAAATGAAAAGGGGAAAAGGGAGAAAGAGAGAGAGAAAGAGAGAATATAGGTAAAATGGCAAAAGCCGCACGGGACGTAACGTTGAATTTATCCGCGACGTATCCGCGTACAGGAGATGGTATTAATAAAAATTATTAATTTATTATTATTATTATACTAAATAACTACTGGTAATTACCAAATTTTTTAATCTCGACTGTAATTTAAGTTTGCACTAGGCTAGGAGAAGCGACCCCCCCCTATGCAAAATAAACTTGCGCGTTGGTAAAGAGTCAAAGGGAAGGGATAAGCGTCCAAGTGGTGGGGGGCTGCTGCTCCTAGCCATGTGCTCGCTAGTTGCTCACTTATGCAGTCCTACATTATAAATCCCATACTATAACTAATTTAATTTTAAATTAACGCCATTTTTAATCACTACTGTGTATTTAAATATTAAAAAAATACAAAAAAATTTCCCCTTATTATCCATTATTAATTTTTAATCCCAACTTTTTGATTTTATTCCTTTCTGATAAGTGTAGATTCTCAAGAATTGTTCAAAATATAGAACGAAGGAGAAACCGATAAATATAAACTATAAATCGCAGAGTTAGATCGTGAGGTAATCCCCGAGCAATTCTCTTGGTTTCTCGCCCTTTTTCCATCTCGACTTTTTCACTTCTCGTTTTTTTTTTCTTTTTTTTGGGGGGGAAAACTGAGAAAAGTGGCTCACGCTCAATTCTGTGCGGCTAGTTTTGCTCTCTCTCTCTCTCTCTTCATATATATATATGTATAGTCAATCTGTATAAAAGTCAACTCCCATGGGTATTCTAACAATCCAACGGGCAGAAAACCATTCATTTTCAAGTTCCCAGGTCTTGTAACTTATGCCCTCGAGTTATGTTCAAAAGTCATGATCACTAGGCAAATTGGAATCTCATTCTGCATAAGCAATGAATCCTACACAGTTCCAAAGAATTTTCATTCTAATCTCCATTCAATTTTCAGATTCTTATTCTATATATAGATTGAAAATCCCGTTTTACATTCCCTAGTCCCTCAAAATATTATCAAGATAAATAAAAACTTCAATTTGATTCCATATTTCACATACAATAGAAATTGACAGTAATTTTAGTAAAAAGAAAACTGCTTTGTAATTCTAAAACTTGCAGTGCAGAAATTGTCACACTTTGTCCTAGATTATCAGGACTTTGTCGGGGCCTGACTAGTTTATTAATTTTTTTTTTATTATACGGCTTTGACCATACTTCCTCGTAAAAATCCCAAATATGATGTTCACTAGATTTAAAATAGGGCTCTGCCCAGGATCTGAATAGTTTTCCTAGTTTGAATAAATTATAAATAATCTAAGTTTTTAAAGTTACTTTTCGCAATTTAGGAATTTGACTAGAATTCCCTTCCGAAAGTAGAATATTCACTATATTTTTAATAGGGCTCTGTCCAGGGCCTGAACAGTTTTTCTATTTTAAATAAACTATGAAAAACCAGTGCAGAAATTACTTACCCTACTTAAAATAGGGCTTCAGTAAGGACCTAGCTAGTTTTCTAGTATCTTGCAAGGGAAAAACTGGCCAGTACTCGATCAGGCCCACATTTCAATTTTCCTATGATTTTTTTTTTAAATTTAACTTGTTTTGTAAAAAAGGTCATTCGATAATAACGTTTTCTCGTAATGCCCTACATAATGAGAGAGGCTTTATTGAATAACAATTAACGCGATAAATATTTGCCTAGAAGAGGTAAATCGACGCGCATAAAATTTATAGTAATTCATAAATATATGAACATTCGTACTATGTGAAACACGAGTTTCAAAATGGAATTTCAGTGACATAATAAATTAATAGTCATGTCTGTATATTCAAAGCGAATAAATAAACAAATCGATTTGCTCAGTTAAAACCAACACCGCTTTCATTTCATTCGAAAACAATTCAATTGAGTGCAAAGAAAAAAATTACATTTTTCATTGGAAAAAGAAAGAAAAAACATTCTCCCATTACAATAACGTAACACTTGAATGTTACGATTTTTATAAAATATGAAACAATGAAACGAGAACAAGAAAAAAGAATGAAATTCATTCTGGTTTATTATTTTACACGATGGAAAATTAAATTCCAAATTTATTTACTTCATTTAATTTAATATTTTATCAATTATGTATTATTTTATAATTAATAAAAAAAAAAAATAATAATAATAATAATAATAATAGAAAATTCAAAATTTAATTTCCATTGTTTGTAACAAATATGGTTAGTAACTACCATTGCTTGTAACTTCTATGGTTAGCAAGTATCATAATAATGATTATTTAATCATTTTTATTGTATTAATTTAATATTTAATTTTTTTATTATTTAATTTACTTAATCATTTATTATGGTTATAATAATTTTCGATTGTTACAAGTACTTATCATGACACACAAAATGGTTGAAATAATATGCTTGTTACAAACAATGGTTGTTACAAAAAAGTATTTGCAATAAATTGTAGTTGGAAAACAATGGTAGTTGTAACGAATGATAGTTACAAAACAATGGTATTTTACAGTCGATGGTAGTAAAAATGATAATAACCATAATAACAACAGAAATTTCAATTTTGTTTAAATTTCGTATCTTTCTGTAATAAATATACATGTTTCTTGCTGAAATGTTGGAAAATTTTTTCCTTGCAGTATGCTAAAAAATTGCTCGAGGCAACTAAAAATGTAGGAAAAATAACTGTGAGGTCCTACCTTGAGGCTGATATAGTGTTTTTTAAAATGAACTACCTTTCGTCGCTAACCCAACTCCTAACTTTTCACATTCTATCTGCCTTCTGGTTTCATGCCTCCTCTCTCTCATTCTCAACAAAGTAGAAATATATATACATATATATATATATGTCGGTTAAATTCCAGCAGAGCAGTTAGGGCAGACGATATTTTGTTTTCAAGGGGGCTGAAATGCAGCCACTTGGCGCAAATGAAGCACCTTGTTAACTAACAACTCGTGTGTAAACTCGTGTGTGTTTGTTAAATACGAGTAATTAAGGGACAGTAGGATGGAGTCTTTAATTGAAACTCTAGTTACATATATGGTTTCAATTACAGGCCAACATGGAATTCTGATACTGGGACAGATTATTATTGTTGCTCGCAACACTTTATAACAATACGAATTTTAGAAAAATGTTTTCAATACTTTATTTTCGAGTTTCCTTTCTGTTTTTCATTTATCAACTGAGGGACAGTTGGGAAAATTAAATGTAACAATGGTTACACTAGTAGTTACACACAATTTTAGTTACTAACCATAATAGTTAATAATACTAGTAGTTACAAACACTAGTAGTTACTAACCAAAGTAGTTACAAACAATGGTAGTTACTAACCATAGTATTTAATAACACTAGTAGTTACAAACAATTATAATTACTAACCATAAAAGTTACAAATAGTGGTAGTTGCAAACACTAGTAGTTACTAACCAAAGTAGTTACAAACAATGGTAGTTAATAACACAAATAGTTACAAACAATTAGTTACCAACCATAAAAGTTACAAACAATGGTAGTTACAAACACTAGTAGTTACAAAAAATTACAGCATAAAAGTTACAAATAGTGGTAGTTACAAACACTAGTAGTTATTAACCAAAGTTATTAACAAACAATGGTAGTTACTAACCATAGTAGTTAATAACACTAGTAGTTACAAACAATTATATTTACTAACAATAAAAGTTACAAACAATGGTAGTTAAATTTTGAATTTTCTATTATTAGAATTATTATTATTTTTATTAATTATTAAAAAAGTAATCCATATTCCCTGCTGTTGTGTACCAAAAATGAAAAAAAACAAAAAAACAAAAAACAAAAATAAATTAAAAAATGCAAAATTGTGCCACTCGACAAGTATCTTTTCTTTGACAATTTTTCAATTTTCTTCCTCCCATATTTTCTCCAATAATTTATTCGCGAAGAAAATTCACTTGAAGGACGTGTCCCATCAGAGGCAAGAACATGAAGAAGTGGGGGGAGGGGGAGGGGAAATGATTGACTTTTATAAAAGGGAAAAAGAACTTTATGAAAATTTTTTTTGAATGTTTGTGAAATGAAAGTTAAAGAATATTTTTTTTATCTCATAAAAACAGTTATTGCTTTACTTCTTTTCTTTTTCCTTTTTTTTTCTTGTCATATATTTACTAGGCGCAAGGAAATAGAAAAATAGAGGAGAGAAAAATGCTTCAGTGTGTAAAAATTTTTGTCGAAAAATTAGGACCTACACCTAGAATAAAAATTTTATTTAGAACAAATAAAATATTTTTTGACTAAAGTAAAATTTTTCTTTGAGTCAAATAAAATTTATTTGAAACAAATAAATAGGTTAGTAGGCTCTGAGACAAAGATATATATATATGTATAAAATTTTCTCATTAACCGATGAACTTTGCATGAATTGTGAATTTTACATATTTTCTATAAATAAACAAGATTGTGGGCCGACATTGCGGGAACATGTACAACAGAGGAGATAAGCCGTATGACATGAATAAATAGTATCCAATTTCCCCGTCTCTCGAGAGATTGTGTGAATGATCAAGAAGTAAGCAAAGATATCTTATATATAAACTTGGTTCAATACTAAAATAAAAGTTTCATCAACTATTGCGAATAATTAATCATTTTCTTGGCTTCCGTTTTTCATTTGCAAATATATGCATAGTGTCTCGAATGTCAGTAAATATTTCAAAGGGTTAATTAATGAATTTTCTGTCGACTACTGCTGTATTATGTAAAATGAAATTTTCTCCGCATACAACCGAGTGCAACGTATTTACCGACGCTTCCACAGTTTAGTAAAGTAAACTCGAAACGTGAGTGCTTTCTAATAAACTTGGGATATATGAGTAAAATAGATACACACATACCTGTACATAAAAATTAACAGAACGTTTAAAAATATATATGCTGAACTAGTTTTGGAAATTACAAAAATATGGTTGTCACTAATAATGGTAGTTACAATTCATGGTATCTGTAACTAATGGTAGTAACAATCGATGGTAGTTACAATTGGTGGTATTTGTAACTAATGGTAGTTTCAATTGGTGGTGTTTGTTACAAATGGTAGTAACAATCGATGGTATTTGTAACCAATGGTAGTAACAATCGATGGTAGTTACAATTGGTGGTATTTGTAACCAGTGGTAGTTTCAATTGGTGGTGTTTGTTACAAATGGTAGTAACAATCGATGGTATTTGTAACCAATGGTTGTAACAATCGATGGTATTTGTAACCAATGGTAGTAACAATCGATGGTAGTTACAATTTGTAATATTTGTAACCAGTAGTAGTTTCAATTGGTAGTGTTTGTTACAAATGGAAGTTACAATCAATGGTATTTGTAACCAATGGTTGTAACAATCGATGGTATTTGTAACCAATGGTAGTAAAAATCCATGGTATTTGTAACCAATAGTAGTTACAAACAATGTTGCTTACAACCATTGTAGCTTATAATCAATGCTGGTTAGCGGTAGTTATAATAATGGTTGTCAGCGGTTGTTATAACGAATGGTAAAAACAAACAGTAGTGGTTGTAAAATTTATGGAAAAATATGGTAGTTATGGTTCTTACACAAAGTGATAGTAATAATCAATGATATTAAATATAAATAAATCAAAAATAATTTTAAATAATTTCAACCAATGGTATTTAAATTCAATGCTATTTTTCTAATGTGTTTTTTTCATCAAATTTCATCAATTTGCAAAAAAAAAAAATATATATGGAATTCCACACAGTTAAATAAAGTTTGTGAAGGGAATAAAATATCGTTGAATTGATACAATAGAAGGAACATTAAAATAGGTGAAAATTTATTACCCTTTGTTCAATAAATTTATTCAATTCTAGTCAATTTACGGACTTTTTTTTCTGTAGTACTCTCTGCGGGATTCAGCATGATTAAATTTTCCCGCCCTCAGTCACAATGCTTTATTATTGCGGCAGAATCAATGTTGCAGTAATATTGCCTTAATATTGCAGAGCAATATTTGCAATATTACCATGCAATATTGACGAAATATTGTTGTGCCATTTGGATATGGTTTCTTTTGCAGTATGAAATTGTGTTAATGCAGAGAAAAATTCTAATATTACCAAAAAAAAATTATGTCCCATATATTTGAATCTAATTTTAATAAATTCCACTATAAACTATGACAGAAATCTCATATCAAAATAGTTGACGCATGAAACTATCATATCGAAGAAATTCTAGTTAACACGTAATATTTCTTAGTTTCCTGGCTCAAGTTCAGCCAATTTCGTGCTGCGTACTTGTTCATTTTGATCGAAGAGCGCGTGGAAAGGTATAAATCACTCAGAAAGTTTTAACGATCAAGAAATTTATAGAGGAATGTGATATTGAACTTTATGTTTCGTACAACGACTATATACCTATTACATACAAAATATAGGTCTTCTTTAATCAAAACGTAAAAATCTAGGTACTCACTACCAAGCTACCAATGCTACAATATATTCTAAATTGAGCAAAAAAATAAATCCCCTTCCTTGTTAACTTTGCAAACAAAGACTTTAGATAAAAAAACTTTTTCTTTTCTTGTCATTTCTTTTTTTTTTTGTCGCTTTTAATAAAACAGATCAAACGTCAGCTATTTTGATTCTTCAGAGCCTATATTGCGTATTACAGATATTTTCTCTAATAAAATTCTTTAGATGCTTGAGCTCACCCAAGAGGAAGCTAAAGTCAATATACAGGGTGCTTCAAAGAAAAACGGAAATGCACTCGTGAAACAAATGGTTCAAGATTTATGTCACAATTTCACTTTTTCGGGAAAATTTACTTTAACCTTCATTAAAAATTCTCTTTTAAGGAATAAGAAATTTTTCTTGAGAATTTTCTTAAATTTTTTTCAAATGCAAAATCTTTATTTTATATTTATTTTAATTGGGAAGATTAAATTTTTTATGATAAAATACAAAATTGTACAAATTGTGACTGTAAGTGTAATTGTAACATTCAATGAATTATTGTAACAAAAATTGTTACCAAAAATTGTTACTAAGTACCATTGCTTGTAATTATCATTAATTGTGTCTGAAAAAATCCGTTTCTACTAATAATTGTAATTATCATTGTTTTGACTACCAATTATTGTAACTACAAATAAAAACTACCATTAATTGTAACAACAATCGATTATAATTACAGTTAATTGTAACCAGCATTGGTAGTTCATAACTACCATTAATTGTAACTTAATTGTTACATTGTAACTGTAACTATACTGTATGGTAGTTCATAAATACTATTAATTGTAACTACCACTGACTACAACTACAAATAATAACTACCATTAACTGTAACAAAATTGTTACATTGTAACTGTAACTATACTGTATGGTAGTTCATAACTACCATTAATTGTAATAAACTGCCACCCATTGTAACAATTAATTTTCGTTAATTAATAGTATCGTAACTATTATTTATTGTTACCGTATAATGAATATCAACCATTAGTTGGAACTAATAGTGTAACATTGTAACTACCATACTATAACTACTGTAACGACTACTACCATTGTAAAAATAACTGTAAATGTTGGTTGTAACAATAATGGTAGCAAAAATAAATATATTTCCTACCATTACAACCAACATTTGCAGTTATTTTTACAATGGTAGCAGTCGTTACAGTAGTTATAGTATGGTAGTTACAATGTTACACTATTAGTTCCAACTAATGGTTGATATTCATTATACGGTAACAATAAATAATAGTTACGATACTATTAATTAACGAAAATTAATTGTTACAATGGGTGGTAGTTTGTTACAATTAATGGTAGTTATGATTAATTCACAATTATTGGTAATATTGTAACAACCATACTGTAACTATTCCTACCATTGTAAAAATGACTGATAATTTTTTTTGAAATGGTAGAAAATTTATTTTTTTTTGCTACCATTATTGGTACAAGCAACATTTACAGTTGGTATTTACAATGGTTGTTACAACTATTGTTACAATATTGATGAATTACAATTGTTTATAGATAGAATATGTAACAATCGAGTGCAACTCCTTTTTTCGAGTGTACTTTGTATATAGTATTGATTTTCCTTATTGTGAGTTATTTTGATGTCACAATACGGTGCATCCGGCACTCGTATCATATATGTATATTGTCCTTATGAAATGTAGAATCATACTGAAAATATTTATAATAATTCCCTCTTTCATATATTATCGAGTTTTGTAGATTGTCAGTTTTTAAAATAAGCCGGAAATTCGATATTTCTCCAGTTATAAACAATTAATTTCGATAACATACTTTGAGTAATTGAAAAAATAATCAAATAGAAGAAATTAAAATTAATAACTAATTGAAAATCAATTAATTAAAGTTAATAATAATATTATCAAAATAAAAAGTAATCAGTAATTAAATAATATTATCATATTATAACACGATAATTCAAATTGTTATAAACAATTAATTTGTAAAATCTGATAATAATTTTAAATTCAATTTTCTAATTAACATTTTTTTAATTGAATTTTTTCATTAAATTTAAAATCAAATTTTTAAATTAAATCTAAAATTAAATTTTTAAATTAAATCTAAAATTAAATTTTTAAATTAAATCTAAAATTAAACTTTTTAATTAAATTTAAAATTACATTTTTTAAGTAAATCTAAAATTAAA
>JUFY01033255.1:0-11409 GCA_001855655.1 Leptopilina clavipes
AAGAGGGGGGCAAAGGGGGAGGGGGGGAGAATGAAGTTTATTGGGGCGATTGAATACTCACCCCTAGCAATTCGTGCACTGGAATCATTCAATTCTAAAACATTCGAGTACTGCGATTCGGAAGTGGACCAAAATTTAAACGAAGGCCACTGATAAGTTGGTACCACATGTGAAACAATTATAAGGGCACAAGTAACACTCACGGGATAAAATTCACCACACTTAAAATAATTGCTCTTCGATGATAAAATTAATGATGAAAGAAGAATGAATAGAAGACACCATGAGATCATGGTCGAGACGTCACTGACCGAACGTTCAACCGCATCTCTTTTATTGGCACAAACGATGCTTTCGTGTATTCTCAAGGTCTGCCACTGGCACTGACGCGGAAGACCATAAGGAAACTGGGTGACCAGACCCCTTCTCTTGGTTTAGACTTATCTACACGAGTACCTGTATACTCTCCTTCTGAACATCCATGAGTTTTATATCTCCATGCCAGGCATTCCTTATCCTTATTATTAAAAGCGATATTTAGAAAAAGACACAGAGGTTCTACGCCCAGAAAAAAGATATATTTGTCTCCGAGCCAACTAAACTGTTTATTTGGAACAAGTAAATTTTATTTGGTTCAAATAAAAATTTATTTGGTTCAAATAAAAATTTATTTGGTTCAAATAAAAATTTATTTGGTTCAAATAAAAATTTATTTGGTTCAAATAAAAATTTATTTGAACCAAATAAAAATTTATTTGGTTCAAATAAAATTTTTATTTGGTTCAAATAAAATTTTTCTTTAAAACAAATAAATAATTTAGTTGGCTCTGAGACAAATATACGTTTATTTAACTCAAATAAATTATATTTGGTTCAAATAAAACATTTCTCTGGGTGTACATTCTTTATAATAAGTAATAAGTAATTATTTACTTATTTTATTAATTGTTATATTAACGTATTAATATTTTATATTGGATAAAAATATTGGAAATGGCAATTGGGCATGGAAATTGGACATAAGAAATTTAGTTTTTCATATTTAGTCGTTTAGTTATTTAGTCAGTCAATTAGTAATTTAGCCACCCATTTTATAAACAATTTAGTATTCGATTTCTCATGTTTTATTTTGTCTTATTTTTTTATTTAAAATAATCTGTTGTAACATATTGAAAAAACTGTTTATCCTCCAAAGTGTTGAAATTGAATGACTCTAATTTGAATGATTCCAATCAATTTCATTCAATTTGGATATATATGCACTGGGGGAAAAAAATCCCGAACCATTCATAAACTATGGGTCACGCTTTTTAGCACAATATTTTTTACACCTTCACCCATGTTGTCACGTGACAGGTGTACAGACACATATTACCAAAATCGACAAAATTTATACTCACCTTTCCTTCAATTTTGCCTCACGTCCTTCCCTTATAAACCATTTAATAAAATCGATTGATAGATTGCATTCGGCTGGTTTTATATCCTATATATGAAAAAAAAACTTTGTCGAATCAATCAATTTTCCCTAAATGGGTTAAAGTCTTATACATATGGGGTTGAAAAGGGGTTCAATATTGCTGTGACAAGTTGACGCATTTAACTGCAGGTTAGTTTCTCACACTTTTCACTTTGCCAGTATATATGATAAATTCACCCCGAATGTCAATATTATAAATAATATTATTTACTCTAGTCGTTGGTGAAGTAAATTGAAAAATGCATTTTTTCGATAGACTTGTTTTTTTTCTTTTTTGCTTCTTTCTTCTCCTTTTTCATCAGATTCTATGTCAGGGATTTTCGTAACTGCTCCTGGTCGAAATCCACTTTGATATAGGAAAGATAAAATATTCCCAGGTAAGACTTTGTACGCGGCTGAAATTTTAAGTCAAGAATCTATTCAATTAAATCCTTTTTATATTCTTCCCTATTCAAGTTTTCTTCTTTATTAAAATAAATAAATTAACTAACAATTCTTTCACGTCGAGTAGAATTCAAAACTGAAGAACTAATAGGAAAATTAATATTAGGGGATTCCCGAATATTTAAAGAATATTTAAATTTGGAATTATTAACCAAATCATAATATCAAAAAAAAAAAAATAATAATAATAATAATAATATAAGAAATAGTGATAATAATAATTGAAATAACGTGATTATCACTCGTTAATGGGGAAATTAATTTAATATCCTAATATAGTTTGGAAAATGACCACAATTTACGAATTATTACACCCTAAACCAGGCGCACCTATATATTATTTCTATTATCACCGAAATAGGGTGAATGTATTCTAATGTGTTAAAAGACAAACATTATTTATTACTATTATTTAATTTATAAACATAAATAAATAAATTTGATATATAAGCTAGGATTGCTATAAATTTATTTTCTAGGGTGGGAATTTAAGGGGCGAGAATGGGTTTGATGTTTCATTACTGCGACCTTTGGGGGTTTTGTCTTGTCTGGAAAACATGTAAACTGCTTTATTTTTTCTATATATACATTGTGACCCTTGGAAAGTTTACTTACTTAAGCTAAACATTATACAAAAAGTGTTGGACAAAGAAAAGGGAAAGAAAGCCCTCTGAACATTATTCTGCCCCTGTTAAATGGCACATTACCTTTCATAGGTGCATAACGGGTCACATCAATTATGGAAATGCTTAAATGCATTTAGCGCACAATTTAGACCACCCTACATGCATTCTTGCAAAATATGCGTGGGTCGTGCCAGAATTTGCGGCGGTAGTTGCACCCCTTAAGCTAAATAAGACTTGTTAGCTGTGTAACTCGTGGGAAGAACAAATTTGAATAGTCTTATTTGGATTTCATTTCCTAATTACCCTTTACTACTTGTTCTCATATATATAGTTTAATTAAAATATATGCGAAAATTTATTGAAATTTGAAAATTATGCTTGAATTAACCAAAATTAAACCACATGTTAATTTTATTTAATTCATTTATTAAACGAAAAAAGAAAATAAAAGTACAGTGAGCTATAATAAGTTTTTGCGATAAAAAATCTCGCAAAAATTTTATCATCATTATAAAATTTATAAAACATGAAATCTTTATTTCAGTGTAATAAATTTCTAATAAAAATTTAATCGTATATTTATAATTTTTAAAAGTGAAGTGTGGAAATGCCGACATTTATGCTATATTTTCTCGAGTTTGCCTGCATTTATTGTCTGTACACGTCTCATCGATCGTGTTTTCCACGAGAAAGGCTCGTTTGTCTGATTATAGGGGCAAGATATTTTCATCAGCGTGTGCGTACTACAAACTGTAAATGTGTAAGCAACACTAAAATAATACTTCCCCTATGAATATATAATTAAAATTATGATATAAAAGTTATTAATTGTTAAATTAATTTCGCTTTACTCCTATGAGGAGCGCAGATTTTATCTCAATTCTCAAATGAAAGGAAATGAAAAAATATAATATATATTTAAATAATTCACAAGATTTTTTTATTAATTCTAAATTATTCTTTATTTAGGGAAAGTCAATAGATTCGAAAATTCTTCTTATTCTTATTGTTTTTATTATTATTAATATAATAATACGTATTTCACTAATTTAATACTTTGGCTGTATAAAAAGAGCTTAAGGGAGTTTCCAAATCGTTCCACTTTTATATACTTTTCCAACCCTGATCGCGCTAGAAACGCTCCTTTACGAGTCAATGATGGCAACACTGCTTTTTGTCATGTTAGGTTAGATTACCATTGCATTTTATAAATTGTTGTAATCATACTTCGTGATAGTAATTTATGTAACTAACAAATAATAATTACAAGAAAAATGGGAATAGGACGTGAAGCGGTTCTGAAACTTTATCGTAATTTACTAAAGGAGAGTAAAAACTGGAATTCTTATAATTACAGGTATTTTCATAAATATCAGCTTTCCTTTTTTTCATAATCTGTTCAATAAACATAACCTATAAATTTAAAACTATAATTTCTTTAAACTTCCAAATCAACTTATCCCAAAAATATATTTCTACATAGAACTTAATATTTAAATGTAAAGTTTTTCAATAGCAACATTTAATTTATTTTTAATGTGAAATAGCAACAATTATATTATAGGATGTACGCATTGCGAAAAATTCGTCACGAATTTCAAGAGAATAAAAGAATCACAGATACAAAAAAGCTGAATGATTGTTTTAATCATGGACTTGAATCACTGGAAATAATAAAGAGACAAATTGCACTTGGAAATTTATATCTAACGCGACCTTTGGTAATAGAAACTCAACAGCATCATGAAGAAAATGAAATAGAATCGAAATAGTTCATTAAAATAAAGTGCTATTTTAATTAAATTATCCAAATGTTTATAAAACAGAAAAACATTCATCGATAAATTCTCTTAAAAACTTTGATTCTCCTTTTTTCGTCCTTTTTTTATATTATCGATAGATTTATGTGAATTAAATTAATTCATTCACTGAATGAATAAAATGTGTACATAGTATTTCTTGTTTGTAAATAAATAAGCAAAGAACAAAATTTCCCGCTTTGTTTAAATTTGCCAGTAACGTGTCAAATAATTAAAACTAATTTTCAATTTCTTCCCATGAAAACGGGTTCCAAAGGTCTCTTGTTACGTTCCTGATTTTTGACAGATGAAATAACCTTAAACTGTCGGAGTGTCAGGTTAGCATTACACGCGAAAATGAATGAATTTGTGGAATTTGTTTGAATTTTAATAAAAAAATTAAGATATTATGTAATAATTCACCTAAGATAATGAGATTTGTTTTTCAAAAATTGTTTTTTCGTCTTGATAAATTTGCAAAATGTCATTAAAATTAAAATATTTTAATCCTGCAGTTGACGTGGAAAGTAGTGAAGTGACTGTTACTAATCAAGAATTATAAAATTTAAATGAATTAATTGTTCTTAGAAGATAAAATAAAGCAATGGCGACAAGAAATCTCACCGATGCTTTCGTTCTTATGAGAAATAATGCATTGCAAACGAAACATATTTATGCTGAACAGGTACGTTTTATTTTTTCATGTATGTTCACTTCTTGGAAAACTTTTTAAATTAGTATAAAATTTTTACATTTTTGAAGAAATTTAAATTTGTAATTCCAATTTTTTTCTAGAATCTTTCAGACAGAATGGCCTTGGTGGAAATGGGAAGTCCTGATAGTTTCGAAATGAATGGAACAAATTTGGGAAATAGTGCACCACCTCTTTGGATAGATGCTTTAGAGGAAACGCAATACATTTTGAGCCGTCTTCGAGTAAAAATTGAAGCACTTCTTGATTTACATTCGAAACAATTAACAAGACCTACTTTAGACGATACGCCCCAGGTATACACAAGCTAATCTTATAAATTTTATTATAAGATTTGTCCTTCGAACTTCTAACTTTCGTTCTTGATTAATGAAAACATTTTTGGTAAATGCTTTTGTCATTACCTCGAGTTTCTTAAAACCAACAAAAAAAAATCAATTTCCTTTTCCTTTATTCCATGCACAGCATATTCAGGAAAATGATAGCTTGCTTTAAGCACTCTAATTTGTTCAAAGTAAAAATACTAGCTCTACTTCAACATTCAATAAAGAGTACTGCGATGGGATATTATTTGAATCGCACCCGAAAGTCAAAGACTGAAAATAAATAGATATTGATAATGTTATTAGTTCATTTAATATTTTATATATGAACAATATTTATAGGAAGAGAGACAAATAGACCAATTAACTAGGGAAATAGGCCGAGCATTCTCGACGGGTCACAGACAAGTACAAACGATAAAAAATGCATCTCAACATGAGACAAGACCGGCAGAGCGACGACTTGCAATGAGTGCTGTGATGGCTTTATCCTCTGCGCTGCAGGATATGGCAATTCGTTATCGAACTGCGCAAAATCATTATTTACAACGTAAGACTAATTATAAATAATTACAATAACAATTATCAAGAACTCGTTCAACAATGAACACTAAATATCACAATTTTTAGAGGTGAATTCTAGAGAAGAAAGGAACAGAAAATTTTTTGAGGATGAACAAACACCAGTATTAAATGGATCAACGGACTTGTGGCTCGCAGAATCGTTTCAAGGTGAAACAAATTCGAGTTCCTGGCATGAGGGTCAGCAAATGCAGGAGTCAGTTCTATTGAATTTTGACGAGGCCGAAGAAAATATAAGACAGGCCTTGGAAAGAGAACAAGAAGTTGGTCACATTGTTCACAGCATCTCAGAATTAAATCATATATTTAAGGTAAATAAAAATCAGTTGCACTTCGATTTCTGAACAATATTAATTTCAAAGAATATAGCAAATGGAAAAGAAACGAAACAGTACATTTAATCTAGTTTTTTGTATTATTATTACTTTTTTTTAACAAAGAAATTTTTTACCACTAGGATCTATCAAACATGGTTCAAGACCAGGGCACTGTCTTGGATCGAATCGATTATAATATCGAGCAGACTCAAGTTCAGGTGTACGAGGGATATCAACAGCTTAAAAAGGCTGACTCTTACCAAAGAACAAATCGTAAAATGTATTGTATTTTACTACTCGCTGGAGCAATTATTATTCTTAGTTTTCTCTTTGTTGTATTAAAAACTTAGTGAATTTTGTATGCCTCTTGTGTACGCTAAAAATCCAAAGTCATATAATTATTACACGAACAACTATATTACAATAATAGAGAACTTATTTTGGTCAAATGTGAATGTTTTCCTATTTTTTATGATTCCTTATTAGTGATGGTCACTGAAAAAGTATATAAATATAAAAAAATGTCTTTAATTAAATTTTAAAAAGTATTAAGAATGTTCCCTTGTATTTAAGTCTGAGTTAACAATAATTAATTCTTTCTAAAAAAATGTCATTAACAATGGTCCAATGATAACTCGAACAAATCTTGTGTCTGTATATATGTATTGTGGGTATAATTGTGTGTACATTATAGTTGTAAATATGTGGTTTATTTTTAAATTGTATTTGTTATTTATCTATCATTCGCTGTAAAATGAAAAATAAATTATTGTTTATAATTAATATAAATTAGCCTTTATAAAATTTTTTTTTTTATTAACTCCAAGTTTCTTTGGTGCTTCTGACATCAAGTAGGAAGGTTCTAGGATAAAACATGAGTCTAGTAACAGTTTAGATAGTTTATTGACTGTAACAATATAACTTTCAAGGTTTCTTTTTTTTTATTGTTTCAATATCATATATTCCAAATATTCGCAAAGTCACTTCTTTTACATATCACAGACTATGTCCTATTCTAAAAGCATTTAAAAAGCCTGAAAATGAAAATATTCTTACGCAATTTTTTTATTTAATTTTATTTAATTAAAAATTTATTTTTATTTTATAAATGGCAAAATTTACTGAAAACTTACGAAATAATAAGTTTCAGTTAATAAATGCAAATGAAGAATGAAAAAAATTAATTATCTTCAGATGAAACAAATTTGACTAATTTTTATGATTGTGAATTTCTGCTTTTAAAAATTGTTTGTTCTTTAAGTTGAAAAAAGATGAAGAATAAAAAATTGAATGTCTTTTTTATTTAAATTATTATTATTGGTACATTTAGGTTCAGCGTAACTTCAGTCTTTTTTTTAATTCATTTTGAGGCAATTGGAATATTTGCTAATTGGAACAATTTTACAATTAGAGAAAAAATTTTAATTAATGTTGAAATGTAATTTTTTTAATCTAAAAACGAATTAAAAAAATTTTGCAATTTCGACCTTTTTGGAAAAGAAAACAAAGAATTCGATTCTTATAAATAAATTTGGGTCTCATTTTCATTCAATAAAAATTTTTAATCGAGTTCAATGATAACGAATGTATTAAGAAAATTTACTAGACTGTACATTCCGATGAAACTTATTTTTAAAAAAAGTGAAAAAGGTCTAAATGAAATTGAGAATTAAAATTTTATTTTAAACAAAAAGTTTGTATATCAAAATTTAAAAAAGTTATGAAGAAATGTTGACATCAACTAAATCTGGAATCACTTTGCATAGCAAAGTAAATTTCAAACTTACTTTCGTATTTAAAGTCAATTTTTGCGTATTAATGCGGGATTGTCGCAAAAATCAGCAAATATAGAAAAATAAAATTAAGAGTTATTTACAAATATTTTAATCCGATAAGAGACTCAATTTTTTCAGATATAATTGTTTTTTTATAATTATTTTTAATCGACGCAAGCAAATTCGTCAATTCTACTTTTTAATTCTAATTTTTCGATATAAAATACTTTTATCTACAAATTTGCAATTCTCATTCAAAATTCTAAAGGATTTAAATAAAATTATTTGGTTTAGTCTTTGCCAAAAGTTAATAATGAAACTAATTCTTCTGTTAAACATCTAGAAATGTTTCGATCATTAACTTTTGGTTATAGATTGTAATATGTAAAACGCCCTGAAATTTCTTTTTAATGAAGAAAAAAAACTGATTCTCTTTTGAGGAATGAAGTAATTTTTTTTTTAATAAAAAAAAAGAAGTGTGTATGTGTGTGTATAAAAAAATAAATACAATAAAAGTGATTTTATTTACACGAGGAGTGTATGTGCACTAAACTGGCAAAAGCACCGCCTAAGATAAAACGTACAAAATTGTCCCCAACAAGGGGACCAAGAGCGTAAAGACCGTTTCTTGGAGCCCGATCAACTTCGTAAGTGAAATCATTTATTTCAATTGGATTCCACCTGCTGTCGATCGGAAGACCTCGAAATTTTCCCAAGCCAACACCATTATTCTCGAGATAAGATAAATCTGGTTTTGCTCCTGTAAGGAAATAATAATATCAAATTAATTATTATTATTACTTTTAATAATCTTGGCATTAAAAAAACAATAGAGACAAGAGGGTCAAATCCATTGTTTTTCTGTAGTATCGAGAGCACGGACCTGAAGAAAGGCCCTAATGCCTCCACCCATTCGCGACCGACCAATCACGCGAAACTATTACAAAAATCGTCCTCTAAGCGGTAACGGCTTATTGCTTTTTCGACGATATTGGGTCATTTTTTTTATTACATTCGTTACAGAGTACACGTAAAAATTAAAATATTTTACATACCAATAAGAATAGCAGCAAGAGAGACTCGGTAGGAAACTAGTTGACCATCAGGGGCACAAAGAGTAACTTTCCTCTCTTTGGATTGGCATTCACCTTTGGAAATTTGGTTTACGTCCATAAGAGTAAATCCGGGCAGAGCTTTATAAAGGGGATAATTTTTTCCTCCATCTGCCATCATCTCATAAACTTTGTGATATTCCGGATAAATGGAAATAGGAAGCCATTTGAGCCTGTCGTACGTTTGCTTCTCGTTATTCCAATCTTTAGATGAATCTCTAAATGCGTGAAGTACTGGTATTCCACGAAAGCGTGCTGCCATTATTGCATCAGCTGCACTTAGACCTGCACCAACAACTAAAATTGGATCCACAGAATGTTTGCTTTTCTTTTGAAATTCACCCATTATCGAGCAGGAATCTGTAAAAATAAATTATTGTAATTCCCCGTCACTAAAATTGCCCAATTGGCTAATAATATCGTCAATTAGGATTCTTTCTCACCTTGTGAATTGACAATTTGATCAAGTCTTGTTTCGAGAACATTGAGATCGTGTGTAACCCAGTCGCTATGTTCTTTTTCACCAGGAATCCCTAGGCGATTTGACGAGTCAGTTGTGCCTGTAGCTAAAATGACTCTTTTGCATTTATACCTAAAAGTCCGTCCAGTTTGATTTTCAAAACCGTACACTAACCAATCGTAACCCTTTTCATTATCTTTCTCGTCAGCATTTGGCCTTACTGAGGTTATCGTCGTTCCACTGCAATTAACATTCATATGAGTTAAATTCTTTGTTGAACCCATTTCTTGCTGATGATAGTTATAGACCATAATTTGTTTGTTCTATACATACCAACGAAAATATTTTTCCAAGCCCTGTCTGGTAACGTAATCCTTATAATATGCAGCTACAGTGCCAATTGCAATTCTTTTCGCTGGTTTGCAAGCGCCAACTTTGTCCTGAATCGAACAGGTACAGTTGTTTTGATTTTCTAAATTTTTTCGCTCCTTTTCTTCTGCCACCAACATTTTCCAGTGACATAAATCTAAATCAGGTAGTGACATCCATCGACTGAGACTTATTGTCAAAACGTTGGGATCTAAGGACTAAGAGATACATTAGGTCTTCTTTTTACAGAACAGAAAATGTGCGTAATAACTTACATGCCATGCTCCTCCAGGTGGTCCCTTTCCCAATACAACGTGATCAACGATTTTGTGATCGGGACACTCTTTTGGAGACTTCCAGGTAAGAAGAGATGGAAAATCCATTCCAGTGTCTGTACAAGGATGTTGCAAATGGTCCATGAGTCTTGCAAGTGGTCTACTGCCTCTACCCTCTAAATCAAGGGAAAGACTTTTTAAATTCTCTTGACTATTTTCCACAAGATTTATTTCCTGTTTTCTAAAGTCATATTCATTATCTTCCAAATCATTGTCATCTAATCTGTCTGGTGTTTGTGTTCCTACACTGTATTGCAATCGTGCAGTCAGCATCTCATCTCCTGGATGTGGATTTCCATTGTAATAGGGCCAATTTCCAGCAAGCATGTACGATAAACAGATTCCACTTGGTCCGTTTCCTGAAAATTACATATTTACATTGCATTCTAAATAAAACTGTTTAATGCCATGCAACAGGCATCATTACAGTTCTCTGACACTGCATATCAGTTTCGGGAGTTATCGATATGACCGAGGATGAATTATCGACTGTGGGTATTAATTTCATCATCAACTGATTCTTAAGAAACTCGCTAAGAAGAGAGGTCGCTTGTAAACGACGCCAATTCTCTTGGGAGGTCGGACATTTTATCTCATTCTTATTGTACTGTTTAGCAAGTTCAGTTGACTTTTTTTTTGTTCTTACAAAAAGTGATTGAAAGCTAACCTTCATAGCGAGGCCACCAGACAATTATTTATTCGGTCTATTTATTTAATTACTGAGTACTAGGCTAGTCAATTAATTAATTTTTTTAGTCTGTATCCAGAATAACATTCTCATTCTGCATATGTGACGCTCCACGGAAGATTCCAGGAAGCTTTAAATGTCCTCCTTAAGGAGGCTTCCATTGGAAGCTCCAGGGAATCTTCCACCGGAATCTCAAGGGAAGCTTCCTCAGGAATCTAGTCGGAAGATTTCAAGGAAGCTTTAGGGAAGCTACCCCAAATCTTCCAGAGGAAGCTTCATTTTTAAAATTTTCAAGATTTTTTCAAGTATTTATCAAAATTTTATCCATTTTTATGAAATAAAGGGTAAGTTTCCTTTCCTCCAGAATATTGAATAAATGAACATTTT
>JUFY01033255.1:11429-44663 GCA_001855655.1 Leptopilina clavipes
TTGAGATTCCGGTGGAAGATTCCCTTGAGCTTCTAATAGAAGCTTCCTTAAGGCGGGCATTTAAAGCTTCCTGGAATCTTCCAGGAAGCTTCCATCCAAGCCTCACCGATCTTCCAGGAAAGCTTCCTGGAAGCTTCCAGGAAGATATCGTCTTGTGTGGGTATAATTTAGTAAATAAATTTTACCACACAATTTTGACGTTAAAATTGCGCAAGAGTATATAATTACATAACAATTTGTGTCAATAGAAAATGATAAAGACACTAAAGAATGATTAATACATTTTCTTCTTTAAAAACTATCTTTTCATTTTGATTTGAATAAATGTCTTTGACAATTGAAAAGACCTTGAATTCACATATTATCTTTATTAACGAATAGTTTGCATAATTATTACCGCAGGCCTGATTGTAACACAGCAGTGATTAGTGATACCATGAAATAAAGTAACTTTGTCTTTAATCGTAAATCGAAATGAGAAAAAAGTCAAGTAGTATAATCAATAATAATTCTAAATAAGGAAAAATACACCAATTATTAGTTACATATAAGCAAGAACAAATTTTCTTGACATTATCGCTTTGACTTGTATAAACATTAAACAAGGTCTCTATAATCATTTAAAATATAGTTACTTTATATTTTTCTATTAAAAAAACTTTACCTTTATTTTTTTAACATTTAAAATCAACACTAACAAGTGTTGGTATGTGAAAAAATAAAATTGTATGTTTATAATTTATTATAAAAATGAAAATGAGAAAGAAATTTTTTTCAACTGAAAATGTAGAATTAAAATCGACAAGTTATTGATGATAGGTCAGTTTTTATTAAATATTCATTAATTTAAGAGAAGACTAACTGCGGGTAATTTATAATTAAATGATAAAATTTATACCAACAATAATAAGTATATTATTGTAGATAATTAATTACATTACGTACCAATAACTACCACATCTTTGTACACATAATCCGAATTGCAATTTTGTTGCATCCTTAATGAGATTGTTCGTAGTTGGCAATGAGGCACGTTTGAACTTTCAAATTTACGTCTCCAGTCAAAGTCAATAAAAAGCTTCTTCTATGAAATCGTTTTCTGAAAAGCAATAAATTTTAAATAATTTATTCTTGCCACTTTCAAATTGTTAAAAAAATTTTTTTAAACTACTTTTAATAAATTTAACGATTAACCGTACAACATGACTTTACAATTTTTTTTGAGGCATTCATTTTTTTCCATTTACGATCTAATTTAAATAAATTTACATATCGAACATTTTACTTCATCTTTTTGTTAATTTTTTTTAAATTGTTTATAGTACTACATTTTTACTAAAATTAAGGAATTTTTTATCTCTTTTAAGAAAAGCATATAATTGTGTTCCAAGATTATAAGAAATATTGTTAAATATGATTTCTCAAAATTATTATCAAACAAATAATAAATGAAAAAAAAGTTTATTTAATACGTTTAAATTTGTTTTCATATTATTAAATAAATAATGACGAAAAAATTGTCAAATTTTGTGTAATCAAATATGATTCAACAATGGAAAAAATAACTTTTTTTCAATCTTGATAGCAAGTTGATTGTAGGTCATAAAAAAGGTGATGTATTGCAAAACTTAGGTCTAGTGCGATTTATATTTGTTTCCAATAGACAATGAAAACGATGTAATTCTTGCAGAAGAAAAAAAAAGTTCTAACAATAAATTCATTTTATTATAGACTCTTGTTGAGAAAGAATATTTTATTAAACAAATCTATTTTATCGTCTTTTATTTAAAAATATAGAAAAATTATAATAGTTATGAAAATAGTCTTTTATTAAAAATTACTTTAATGTTTAGAAATTGATTTTTTTGAAATGAAGCAGAATGAAATGAAAGCAGTAAAATTCAAAATTTCATTTTGAAATGAAGCAGTAAAAAAAAGAAAAGGTTCTGTGCTTGTTCAAGGTCATTAATGGGTCGCCGAGGTCATGGTTCGATATATCGACCTTACTGTGTGAACAAGGCCATTTTTATTACTCTCCCTTCCCCCACTCTCTATAATATTTAACACACACGCGTATTTTTAAAAATGGAAATAAATTTTCATTTAAAAGAACAAGATTATAAACCACAGTGACATTGATCGTTCCAGTTCATCATTTACGATTTGCACTTGTTTCTGAAATCACTACATTTGATTCATGAGAATTTACGAAAACTGAATTCATTAAAAATTTAATAATGCTTAAATTATAATTTTGATAAACATATATTTCACATTTCTATCACACGAGAGGCAAAGAGAGAGAGAGAGTAATATTAATTACGTGTCTTGGTTTAAACTTTAAACACTTTAACGATTCTTCGGTTCCAAAGTAATAAACTTAAATTTTATCTTTGTAAATAGAAATCATTAATTAACTTACTCTGATGATTAGGTAAATAAATCCGTTTACCTAAGCAGTAGAGTGAGTTAATAAATGACAGTGACTGATTCTGGCTTTTGTAGCAATTCTCCATCGCGCTGTCTTTATAGTAGGGGTAGAATAACGAGTTTTCCCCTTCCAGCCAGCGACCAACCAATGCGGCGAGACTATTGTCTCCAGTATATAAAGGTCGAGTAATCACGCGAGCGGCTCACTTCTATCTGAGTCGTGTTACCACAAAGAAGTATCTTAGAGCAGCGTTTCCTTAGTTCTATTCAGCACTAATCTTTCAGAAGATAAAAGTTCAAAATCTAAACAATTTTAAAGATAAAAATTAAAACCAGTAGTTATTAATTTTTATCTTTAATAAACGCAAAATTTTTTGAAATCACCTGTTGCAGAACCCTTACGTAATTACTTTAGAATTTTGAAATGAAAATTAAATTTTTCTTAGATATGTAAAGTATGAAAATTGCTCATATATTTCTTTGGGGAGAATTATGACAAAAAATTAAGAGCAATCCTAACGTGTAATTTTTTTTTTTTTTACTACAAGTATAAAATTTTCACGTAATGATGGAGTGTAATTTGCGCAGTTGAGAATAAAATTGTAAGTGACTGGATGGAGTTTGTGGGAAAATATAGTAATTATAAATAATAACATGACTAATGTCATGAACAAACTAGAATGAAATTTCGCTTTCGCAAAATCACTCTATACTGAATTACACATGACAGGCATAAATTTAATAATCTTATAGATATTTTTATTATTATTTAATTTTTTATTTTTTACTCATATTTTAATTTATTTTTAATCGATTTTTTAAAAATTAATTTTTAAAATATTAACGAATTAAAAATAAATGAAGTCTATAAAATAAAAATATATAATAAAAAATAATTTTTCTGTAAAATTGTCAAATTAGACAAATAGTTAATTAAAAAAAAGAAAAGGTTAACATGTGCATTTATGCAAAAACAGTGAATTTACGCCGTGATCTGAATTCTCTAATGAAAACTGGGGCTAACGTGCTGCGAAAGCAAAGTTGTAGAATAAACTATATAAACGATCGATCGACAGTCTACTCGCATACACGACACAATATATTTATTTAAAACTTCGCGAGTCTTCTTTTATCTGATTCTAAATTCCCAGGGTACATAAGAATAGATAGTTAATCGACTACTTAATAATTTTCCGGACATAAGGCTCATACCTATGACTCATGTCGAATCGATAAATTTTAAAGCCAAATGTTAAATATTGGAAAAGTGATAAGATTTTATAGATATTTTTTAGATGCGTATAATCTCTGATTATTATGTTGAAGATAATCAGATTTAATGCACTATGCAAAAAATTTCTTTTCATCATACTTTAATGAAGAATTAATTATCGGATGCAATAACCGTTTCCATTCGACCCTTAAGCTATATAAAAGTTTTTCCACTTTTGGAAAAATAAAAAAACTTTCAGTAAAATTAAAAATAATAATTAAGAAAACAAAATAATGAATGTAAGCGAAAATTATTTTGAAAATTATTTAGAGAATTTCTTTTCTCTCATAATATTATAGAAAAAATAAATCGTTTGCAAATATTACAACTTATGAAGAGTTATAAACGTTAGATATTTTACAAGATGTGTGGCGGTCTATATCAGCATTCAGAACGATTGAATTGTGCATGAATTATATAAATTTCTAAGAAAAACTCATGTTTAAGCAAGTTATATTCTTTCGCCCTAAGTTATTTACATTTGCGTAATTTTTTTTCCGTTTTAAGAATTTAATTTAAATATTTTTCTTTTATTCACATTTTCTAAACATGAAAATGTTTCGAAAAATTTTTTAAATAAAAAAATATATATCTCTCCAATAGAAATATTAATTTTTTTTATTTCTAAGAATACATATATGTAGGGTACATGGAAAATATATTTTATCTATTATAAGTGATTCATATTTTGTTATCTATATTTATAATACCTATATGTATATGCAAAATGATATAAAATTTTTTTTCCTTCCTGTTAGAACAATCTTCTCTGACCTTACGAAAGAAAAGTATAATTTTCTCACGTAATATTTATTTATTTGTTAAAAAGTAAAAATATTTTTGCTATTTTTGAAAATTTCTTTACATATGTTTTCTTAAAAACATGTTTTAAGGGTCAATATATGGAATGTGTATAATTTACAAATTCAATAAATGCTTTTCTCGCAACGAGGAAAGATTTATCAGTTTGTGATTAAAAATTACTTAAATAGGATTTTGGTACAGTAACAAAGATAAAAAGAGAGTTTTTTTTACGATTTATGTAACTTTCGTGTATCAAATATGAATTATGAATTATATATAAGAAATTATGAGTCTATGATTTTAATAGAAAGACCAATTTTACATAAAATTTTTGACACAGAGTCAAAATTCTAAAAATTTAGAAATAATTCAAATTAATGAAATTAATAATATTAACAATTATTTTTAAATTACATAATTGTCATGTAAAATAAAAATTGTTAATTTAACAAACAAATAGGAATTATTGAATTTTGACTGTAAAGAATTTCAGAAAGATTATGTAATATGTAAAAATAATTCGTCTAAGAACCTCCATTCCAGAAATTGCTCGTAAAGTAATATTTTGCGCATTTAAGCCCTTTAAGTATACGTTCATGAGACATATATTAAAAATATTTTAAATTTTGTTCACAAATAATAAAAATATTGTCCCTTGTAATTTTTTGTCATTCATACAAAAATTTTATGTGTGTTAATTGTGAAATTATGAGAAGATTTAATGCAACTTAAATATAAGAGAAAAAACTATACGGCACTGTGGCAGACGTACATACCCAAAAGGTTAGCATTCAGGTGAGCTGAAATGAAAAGGGATTCTCTCTTTGTTGAGTTGTTTTAGATTAATGACAATACAAGGGTTTAGGGTAACTGTTTTTTTTTTAATATTGAGTGTTTTTTAGAGCATTAAAGTTGGTCACGTTTTTTAAAAATCATTCACACTGTGAAATTTGCAGTGAAATTCGATAGATAAAAATTCGTGTAGAGTCCGCTCGCTGTGACGGTTGCCGGCGTACTGCACGTACTGACACGTTATTGGCGATACAAGCATGGCTATGTGTTCATACACCCTTATCTTGCTATAGACACTGTACTCAGTGTACAATTCCTCAAAATTACTATTTTTATCGTTCATTCAACATATTCTTAGATTGCACGTCAGCAATTGGCTTATACATATATATAGCTCTTATAAACACATAATACGCAATTTTATGTAATACATTATAACATTCGACAATTATTACACATAGATCAAAGAATATATATTATCTCAACATATTATATTATTTACATAAAAAATGATGGTAGAAGAGAAGATGAATCGAATAAGATGAAGCAGTAAATTCTCCCACCGGAAAAATGGTGGTTTTAGAAAACCAAATCATAACCTTCAAATTTTTTTAGTTATAACAAAAATTTATCAGTTTCTTTCTGTGAAAATTTTTTTTAGTTTTTCTCTAAAGTAAATTCTTTTAAGATTTCGATTCAACACGAGATATTAGGTATGGAATTTTTATAATTTATATGTCATATCTATTTTTAACAAACATGAGTTAATTATAAAATTTATGTTTATTGAGAATAAATTTATTATTTCTGTGATAATTTCGATTAAAAAAAATCAAAGATTTTTAATTATATTTGAATTCCAAAACAGGATTATTATTACTTTTTTTATAAATATTTTTTTAGCATAAAATCTTGCTTTATATGTGATAATTATTAAAATTTTTGTTTTAAAATATAATTAAAATATATTTGCCTAATTATAAAATTGAAAACACTTATGGATGGATTTTTGGGAAACTTGTGTAGGAGTTTCCGGCATTCTTAAAGTATTTCAAGGTCGAACTTCTGTCCAACCTGCCGGGAGAACAGGTAAAATAGTTTACTTTAGATGCTTTAGAATTTGAAAAGGTTAGTCAAATGGAAGTCGCAGGTATTTTGATTGTATGGATTGGGTCTGGTCTAACGTCAACAGATGTAAAGTTACCTATATCGTTCAATTTCCTCAAAATCACTGTTCGGTCTTTTGAGACTTTTTTTAACAATAGTGACCTTAGACCACAAAAAGTGAAAGGCATTTATGAAATCCAAACTTCTAAAGTTGACATAAGAATTTTTACAATTGAGGAAGATTTATAGCTGTTTGTAGTGTAAATAAATTTTTATATAAAATTAAGTAATAAATTACTTTAATAAATGAATGATAAATAATTCTGAAAAGAATGACTATTATATCATTATAATCTACAATCATTATATATATATATATATATATATATATATATATATAAGTAATAAAAATGTTCTTCTAAAGTTATATAAGAAGATAACATATTTAATTAATTAATTATTTGATCTTTTACGTCTGAGAATTTATATTAAAGTTAATATTATTTTATTTTTACCTGCCTTTAATATTTAATTAACAAAAAACTGTTCTTTTGATACTCATTAATATCATTTAACATTTTTGGTCTTTAACATGTGAGGTGGCATAGTGGTTACTCTTCTGAATTTATAACAAAAAGGTCCCAGGTTCGATTCTTAATGACTACGAATTTTTTCTACATTAGAATTCCATTAATTTCGATTAAATCAATTAATTGTTGAAAAATTCAAATAAATTAGTGGAATTATTAAATAATTTTTCTCGAAAAACGCAATTTTAAGAAAAAAATAAAAAACGTGTCAGTAAAATTTTTTTGCATTATATTTTCTATCTACAGCCCTGGATGCAATCTGAGCACAGTGAAAAGGGATCGGTGTAGTGGATCCCATGGAGTACTTCGCGCGGTCCCCTGAGGGCCTTTCGTGGTGGGGCCCCCACACAATAACTCTCTCGCATACTTTCAAGGATCTCTGTTAAAAATCCCTGCGCAGCCAATGCTGAAAATACGAGCCGGCATAAGGGGCCAATCCGGGCCCACGTTGGAAATCGCGAGCCGGTTCTCGAGCATATCGTTTTTGTCCTCGCGCTTAGTTGCTCTCGCTCACTCGATCCTTCCTGAAATATCGTATGGTTATATTGACCAAACGGAATTTTTGTCGGCGGTATTCCGTATATACTTCCTATAAATGCCGGTAGTGCACCAATTCACCTGTTATTAATCTAATCGCGCCATTCTTATCATTCAACATCATTGTAACTTCTTATCGCTATTTTTTATTTTTGTTTTTTTTTTCTTTATCAGCATGACTCAATTAAATCGTAAAATACCAAGACGCTATCAGTTTCTTATTAAAAAAAAATAGACGCCATGACGAAGTTTTAAAGTCTCTCTCAAGAAATCCAGTATTTGGTGCGAATAAAAGAAAAATTTTAATTACAGTTGCAATTAATCTCTCTTCTCTCCCCACCACGGAACTCTATATTGAAGAAAATTTGCAGATTAATGCCTTTTAATTGACGCGCGATAAAGTTTCCATTAAGTCATCAAAAAAATGTGATGTTTGAAAATTATTCGTGTGATTTTGACGATTCACCGCATTGGAAGAATAATTATAGTGATGACATAAATAATGAGGTGATTGATAGGGATTTATTTTTAATAATTACTGTGATTTTTGTTATATTTCAAATAGTATTCATTCAGTGATAAGAAATTATGAAAATACATTTACTATTCGATATTAGTAAAAACTTTTAATATATTTAAATCAAAATTGAACAAAATAGTAACAAATAATTACTATAATTATAATAATATTAATAATAATAATAATAATAATAGAAATGAGATTGTTAATATTAATTATTGTTATTAACATTAGTTCATTATAATTATAATTATATTATTTTCGATCACCAATAAATGATAAATAATCATTTCTTTTTTCATTTAACTTCTAAATAGTACGAAATTTTTTTTTTTTTTTTAGAAGCATTAGAAAAGAAAATAATATTCTAGGGGATATGCTTAATCAGTGAAACCATATAGACTTCCGGTATTTTAAAATTAAGTTGTTCAAAAATAAATCTCGCTTCAAAAAGACTATTCATCACTATATATATACATAATAACGTATGGTACCACTTTCTGAAATAATTGCACGAAAAAAAATTCTGCTTTTTTTTGGTCTCTTTTAATGTGGTTACACACGTGGTATTGTGATATTATTCCCCTTTTTGAAACTTAATCTGAGGTCGATATAGAAACCACATATTTGTTTTTTCTGACCAAATTTGCATTTGAGGACGATAAAAAGATTTCTACATTTTTTAAACTAAATTTTACAATTTACATTTTATAGTTTTCAATTATATTACATTTTAAATATTTGATCAAAATTATTCGAATGGAAGAGTTTATAAAATTTATTTAACTTTAATTACTTGTTAAATTAATTGATAAATCGTCAAATTAATTTGTTATTTAATAAATTTAATTATTTTAATTATTTATTAATATTTGACTGTAGAGTCCATTTAGTAATTTACAAGAAATGCGATCGAGGAATTAACAAAATTAAATTCTTTTCCCCACAGAAAACCTAAAGGGATCAAAATGTTGCAAAATGGTACCGCTTTTTGGATCAATTTGTAAAATGATCCAAGAAAGCAGTATCATTTTGCAAGATTTTGATGCCTTTAGGTTTTTTGTATTTCCCAATTTTCCTATGATTTGTTTTTATTTAGCTCAGATCAATAAATTGCAAATAATTAGAAAGAATTTTGAATATTATTGGAAGATTTTGTGGAAAAATTTTAAAAAATCGTCTATACGGAAAGTTCTTGACGTATAATGTTTCCGACTTGATATATTTGCAGAAAAGGAATATCTTGAAAGCTTGAAGAGTGAAAAGGGCTATTAGGGATTAGTTGAAAATACAGTGTTTTTCTGCAACGGAATGTGCTTCGAAGTACATGGATCGATGAACTCTCTTGGGATCGCGTTGAATGACCCGGATTGACGTTGGAAGGACAGCGTTATCCAAAATAGAAAGTCGATGAACCAGCATCAAAGACAAGGTGCGAATCCATGACCCAGGTGCAAGTAGAAAGGACATCTGAAACAAATTAGCAAAACGAAAAAACCGCCAATTCTGCGGACATTAATTGAAAAACGTGAAGAAGAAGAATAAAGGAGACTTTATATTCAGAATCGATAAGAAATAACTTGACTTGAAAAATACTTTGACAAGATTGAGGAATTCTATGCGAAAGAGAAATTTGTCATTAATCAAGAAATCTAAAGGAGAAAAATCGTGAAAGCTTGAATGAAGAAGAATTTCCAAAGAAGGGGGAAACATTGAGTGATGGTGTAAAAAAGCAGAAGATCAACACTGGCGTTATGTAAATTCATGCGCGTATGCATTTCTTTCTCTTTCTATAGTGTGAAGGGCCTTACCGACTGACCCAGAATTATTCCAACGTTGACCCCAAGTGTGCGGTGGTTTTTCTGAAATGGGACGCGGCACAGCCCGAAGCTAAATTAGCCGTGATGTCCAATAAGAGTAAGAGCCAGCCGCATCAACAGCAGCATCAGCAACACGTGATCAAGCCAGTTGATCAGGTGCCACCGCGTTATCAGCCGCCTCCACAGCCGAGTTCCGGAATTCTTAAAAATCACCTGCAACATTTTGCCCCAACCGCTGCAATTTCCGGTCCCTCGAGTTCTACAACTAATCTTAATCATCAACAACAGCAGCAGCAGCATCAACAACTACAGACTAGAACCTCTCTGCCCAAAGATGTACCGAACAAATTCGTCCCAAAGGTAGAACATCAACAACAAACCGGAAGTAAGCTACCTCAAGGTCAATTTATTCCATCGAAGGTCGTTGGACAAGGTCAACAGTTGCCGACAAATAGTCAGTACCCCGTGAATTCACTTGCCGCTAGGCAAAGAATCAGCGACGAGGAGTTCCTCAGATTGGGACCCCTGGAAATGCTCAAGTTCGTCAGGAAGACTGAGGGTGACATTGCTCGAGTTGCCGCTGAACAGAATCGTCAAATACAAACACTGGTGAGATTCCCTTTGATGATACACACGCGACTTCCCGTTCCAACTCGTGGGATCTTTTAGTGCTGGGAAATAATATAGGGGTTCAAGAAACTCTTAATTACTCTTTGCTACTCTCCTCTGCTTCTCTTTGAGAAGTAATGCTTCTCACAGAAGCCTTCAAATCATCTGAGATCAGAATTCCCATAATTTAATTTAAATATTATATTTTTTAATAAATATTATTTTCCATCAGCTCGCTGAACTTCGAACACTTAAAGAAGCGAACCAAAGACTGAGTGACGATAATCAGGAACTTCGGGACCTTTGCTGTTTTTTGGATGATGATCGACAAAAGGGTCGAAAATTGGCACGCGAATGGCAAAGGTTTGGACGTTACACGGCAAGTGTTATGCGTCAAGAGGTTTCTGCCTATCAGAACAAATTGAGACAATTGGATAATAAACAACAGGAGCTGATCAAGGATAATTTGGAACTAAAGGAACTTTGTTTGTACCTCGATGAGGAGAGAGGAGGAGGACAAAGGGACGATGGCGACGGTTCAAGTTCTAGTACCAATGCTGAAGAAACAGCACCACCAAGAACGAGACATGCTTCTGTTTTTAATGGTATATTTTTACAAAATATTTCTTACTTTCTATCCACCAAAGTTCCTCAAAAGAAACTCCTAGTATTGTTTCAAGAGCGCTAATTGTAGCAAACAGATAAAATTTAAAAGGACTCGACTCTTCTTTTTTCTCTAGATCAAACGATGCAGTATTTAAGAAGTTTGGAGCAACGAGTGAAACAATTGGAGGAAGACAAAAGTATTCTTCAAGCTCGTGCACAGGGATGGGAGGTGGGTCCAGGTGAAGTTTGGGAGAATTCAAACAGTCCAGGTGGGAATCCCTACTTGGGCAGTCGACCCGAAGCTGTAGTTAGAGCTCTTCAGGTTCTCGAAGTGAGAGAACAACTTGAAAGAGAGGAAGGACACGATGGTGAAAAGGCATTAGTTCGTGAAATGTGTAATGTACGTCTCCTTATGATTCCAAATTGGTCGATTTTAGAATATATGTTTCAAGAAGACTAAAGACAGGAGAACATACTCGAGCGTCAACGATGAGTAAGTAGCCGTACATCCAGAGGCGCACTAGTCTTTTGCGCATATCAACTCATGCGCAGAAAACCAGTGCGCCTCGGAGTAGTACGCCCAGCTCACTGTCACAATCTGGCCTACTACTCTCTGAATTACAACGTCCAGTTTGTCCTCTTGTCTCTCGTCTTCTTAATATTTTTTCTTGAACTTATCTCGAGCTTCAAATTTCTCATTCCAGTATGGTTTTATTTATTCTAAAATGCGAAAAATAAATTCAATTTCTCCGCATGTAGAATAATTAATATTAAATTTTTCTTTACAGGTGGTTTGGCGAAAATTGGAGGAAGGTCCTCAAACGAGGCAATAGCAAAAATGCTAGGCTCTGTATGAAAACAAGAGCCATCGGAATTTATAGAAACTAATTAGAAATTTTACCCAAATGCCGTTTATTCTGTCATAAAAAAAAATTTTGACAGATATTTGCCGTTTTAAGTATTATAAACTGCGAGTTATTTTAATTTAGTCTTTTTACAAAAGAAATTAAGAGAATTATATATATGTTTTTACCACGTAAAAACAAAATTAGCGTTTCCTTATAAGGAGACAATTATTTATGTATAGAGCTTTTTGAGCATTGTTGTTTAATGTAAAATTGATCGTTATAAAACTATATATTTTTTATTAAACACACTGTTAAGTTTTCTTACCGTTCCTAATAAATGTATTTATAATAATTATTAATTTATTCATTCTTAATATGCGTTTCTAATAAACCAGAGAATACCGCGGGAAAATAGATTATTTTTAAATATTTCTATTTTTGTTGAAGGGGAAATAAATTTTTGTTTCTTTTGGGATGTTTAAAGATCTTTTTTTTTAAGAATTTTGATGAAAAGATGTGTCGTATTTTTTGGGAGATATATAATCCAAGGAAAGGACGAGAAGTGAAAATGTGTTTCGTAATTTTACTGGTGACCTGGTCTTGTTAGTAATTATTCTCAACGTTTACACTATATGTGAGGGAGAGTCTTTATAAACAGCTATCAAATTTTTTCTCTCATCCTCTGAAATTTCGACTTTCGTGGTCCCTCTCTATTCTTTGTCCTCGGTTGTTGCTTTTCTTTCCTTATCTCTCTGAAACCCTTTTTTTTTTAAAAAAGCCCTCTTTCTCTCTCGCTTTTTTAGGAATGTGAAGACGCATATTGAATACGCAACACTACATATATAAGAGAGAGAGTCTTTCTATTTTTAAAAGCTCAAAAGATTTTCTCTTTCAATGCTCCACTCGAAATTGCCCCAGATACCTTTTGCAACTTTCAATATGAATCTTGACGAACGACTTTGCTACTCGATTAAGTAATTTACTTTCTCGAACAACTTTTTCATCAAAAACTTCCCATCAGGAAATGATGCTTCAATAGTTTTAACTTTTAAGAATTAATAGAAATACCTAAATATATAATTACAGTAGAATGACGAAATTGCTCTATCCCTTCAATGTCATTATTAGCGGATTCTACTGTATACTTGGAATAAGAATAAGGAAATTAGTTTTATTGGGACCAAATCGCCTGTTTGTCTATTGAGAGTAGTACTTCCCGGTGCGCACTAGTCTTCTGCGCATATTAGCACATGCGCTGAAGACTAGTGCGCATCGGACAAGTACAGTCGTGAGCAGCGATGCCTTCCCTCATGAAAGACACTAATTTTGACGTATTTTTGTTTCTATGGAAAAAACAAAATCATAACGGAATTGTTTTTCAATTGGCTGATTCTATGAACCACATAAAAAGAAGATAAACTTTAAAACTTTATTACCTTCTCTCAGGGACGATATCGCTGCGTACGACTGTACAAGTCGATGGAGTTAATCCTCCTGTCTCGAGTATTTAACTTAAAAGTAACAAAAACAATGAAAATTTTCAGATCTGAATTTTTTTTTAAAATGATAATTTTCTAATGTTTTTAAAAGAACATTATCTATATTCCATATAAATGGTATAAATTTTGATTTCATTAAAAAGAAATCCACTTAAAAAAAGTTTAATTAATAATTTCTTAATTTGAAAAGTCGGGACATGATGACGGCACGTGTTGGTCCATAATTGCAGTCATAAGCTCTGAGAGAATCTTAAAGATATAATCTCAATGTGAAAAGGTCGTATATATGTGTTGAGTGAAAGTGGAAATTTAAGTCACTCACGTTAGAAGCTTGCGCGAGTTCGGACTGGAAAGCGGAAACCCTGGCTCGTAGTGGGGACAGAATCCGCAAGTTTCGTGTATTAGAGAGATGCAATCCGTCGGGGATGTGCATCTGCGGAAATATCGCGGAAGACAATGCCAGATTTATTCTTCTTGCTTTTGTTCTTGCCGTTTATATGCTCGCTGGAGCTGCCTTGTTCCAAACATTAGAAGCTGATCTTGAAATTCGTCAGGTATATCACGAATTTCATATTTAAATTAAAAAAATCTTTTTTCCCCAAAATTCATAACTTTGAAATTGAAAACATTAAAATTCAAATATAAGTTGCGATTTTAGTTTTCAATATTTAATATTTAATATTCAATATATAAAAATTTTCATTTAAAATTTAGAAATTCATTTTTAGAAAATTTTTAATTAAAAAAATATCTAAAATTTATAAAATAGGATTAATTTTTAATGAATTTATATAATATTTATGTCAGGCTTCTGAATTCTGGAGAATATATAACGCCTTTAAAAGATATCACTTGAGGAATAGTCCTCATGCAATTCAACGTTTACATGAGTTGCTTTATGCTTATGGAAATGCGTCGTCAATTGGTATCATCAATAAAAGACGTCGTTGGGATTTTCCTGGTAGTTTTCACTTCGTTGGAACCATTGTTTCCACAATAGGTATGAAATTTACTTTATTTATTTCATAGAAAAACATTTTTTTCTATTGAGATTTTGTTATTTATTCATTTTTTTTCATAATTGACCGTCCGGATGCAATAACTATCTTTGTACTAAAATTTTTATGAATAATTCATTTGCAAACTAAAAATGTCAATTGTTGCTAATAAAATAACCGAATAATGCCCAATTTATCATTTCTTCACTTATCTGTTCTTTGTAATAATAAATTTAATTTTAATTTATACTAATTTTTCCTTTGTACCATTCTTTGCTTTTTCTTTGGAGAAAATCTGCGACTGAAGTAATAATTAACCAGTTTTATTTTTATTACCTATGTTATTAATTTATTTTTTATATAAAAAATTTAGAGTCCGGTCAGTTTATTTCTACACTAAGTTCAAGGGGGTTATAAACCCCTATAAATGAAAGAATTCTATTTTAAACGAGGGTGAGAATGCTAATATCTCTTCAGCGACCTAGTCCCGCTCGGCATGCGAAATAACATTTTCACAATGATTTTCACATCTCGAAATAGTACAATCGTTGAGTCGACCCAATTTTACATAACTTTTTTTTATACATCGGTCCAATTCTAGAAATACTCATTTTAATTCTTTACCTTCAATGTATAAAAATTTTTCGTAATAAAAAACATAATCATTCCGTTATTTTCTTTTGTCAGGATTCAAAAAAATCCCTACTTCGCATTCTTCAATAAAATATAAAAAATAAAACAAAGTTGTACTTAAAAAAATATAAAATGCAAATAATTTTCTACCTGTAGGTTACGGAAGTACTGCTCCTCAAACCACTGCTGGAAGAGCTGCAGTAGTTCTTTATGGATTTTTCGGATGTTCAGGTAATTTAAATGAACTTTTCATTCATCTGCCCAGAAGTGACGCACGTAAATCGTCATTTTCAGTTGTCACGTTTTTTTTTTAAAGCTTCATATCCTCTTTTTGAGTATAATGTAAATAACTTTTTCGTTCTGAATAAAAAATTGACATGGCCTTAAGGGCATGTCAAAGTCGTTCCGATTTGTCCCATTGCAACTCTATAGAAAAATCGCAACGACTTGGACATGGCCTTAAGTTTGAATAATGAATATGCTTTCGAACGCAGGTGGAATTTTATTCTTCAACTTGTTTTTGGAGCGAATTATAACCTTTTTGGCATGGATTTTACGAAGTCTTCATTTGCGTCGTCTGAGGAATCGTTTACGGCAGACAACGCTTGCCTCGAGACGAAGCGTGAGAGGTGGAGGAAGTAGAGAAGGAAAAGGTTCCCTACCTGATATTCTTGATGATGATGAAGACGTTGGTCTGGAGCATTGGAAACCAAGTGTTTATTGGGTGATGCTCTATCTTTCATTGGCCTCGTGTGTGATTGCTTGTAGTGCCGCTGCTCTTTATGCTCCATTGGAAGGCTGGACTTACTTCGATGCTATTTACTTCTGCTTCGTCAGTTTTGCAACAATTGGTTTTGGAGATTTTGTCAGCACACAACAGACCACTTATCCATATCTTCACCTGTACGTTCAAAACACGAAACTACAGAATGGCACGTAGCGTTCCACTATTAGAGAATTAGAAACACTCACTTTCTGGAAGTCCTATTGCATCCTGTAGTTTTTCTACACGGAGAAAAGGGGTTTTAGTATATGTACATAATAATGTCTTTAGTAGATACGGCACAATTTGTTTAGTAAGGAGTTACCATTGGAGTCAACAGTGGTGCCACCTTGCGGTTCAGGAGCATTAACTACTGTTTAGTTATTATTTCTTTATTCTGTTCCAGGCAACCATGAGAACAACCATGAAAATACAATAAATAGAAAGATATACATAATATACATTAAATAAAATATACAAATCCATTAAGCAATTCAATTATGAGTTCTTTAACAATAATTAAAATTGAAATATAAAACATAATCAAAAGAATAACAAAGTAATCATATAAATATGCTTATGAAAGTTACCACAACCGATACGAGAGTTGCATCTACTATCCACTTTTCTCCGTGTTATATTTTCCATTATTTTTTTTAAATATTACCCAACAAGGCCTATAGATCTAAAATAGTGAGTGATTTGTAGAGGCTTTAGATCGCACCAATAGGATATTTATCAAATGTTTAAAGAAATAGGAACATTTGTAAAAAAACTCACTGAACCTAGCCTCTAGTAAGTGAATTAATTTAATGTTCGCAGGTACAGAATCGCCAACTTCTTCTTTCTAGTCCTAGGTTGCTGTTGTATCTATTCTCTATTAAACGTGACGTCGATTGTCATTAAACAAGGACTCAATCTTATAATTCAAAAACTTCGTTGCGGATCACGTGGAATGGCTGCTCCACATTTACCAAGAAGAAAATCATCAGTTTCAGCAATTTACTATCCCAAAAGAAGATCAACGAAAATTGCCGCCAGAGATTCAATTAGAGTGGACGATGAATCTGATAATTCACGACGAATGTCCGGAGAGTTAATTTCAATGAAAGACTTTCTTTCAGCAAATAAAGTGTCACTAGCTATCATGCAAAAGCAACTTTACGAGACAGCTCAAATGAGCAGAGCTGTTGATATTCCCACTGTACCGACACATCAAACAATGTTTAAGCCGGGAGCCGTTGGTCCTCTTGCCATTGCCAGTGAAAAGTTTGAAGATCATTCCACTGGCCGGTAGCTTTGCTGAATTGTAAAAAACAATCTTTAGGATAAAGCAATATAGAATCTAATAATTGTAAAATGGCTTTCAAAGCGCCTCTAACATTCCGATAGATGTAAATTTAATGGCTGAAGAAAAAATTGTAGCTTGCCACTATTTTTTTAAAGGAACTATAGTCAAAAAACGACTTTCTAGAAATAAGACAGTGAGTTTTTGCTGTAGCCAGTTTTTATAAATTAGCATGATATAGAATTTTGTCTCAATTAAGAGACAATTGTAAAATTCATTTTGCAAAAGAAGAACATTTTTTTTATTTGAAACAATTTACTGTTTTGATTCAGAATGTTCTTTTTTTATAAAAACAAAAATCTTTTTCTTTATTCGTAATCTATAATTATGTAATAATAAATTAATTATAAATTAATTAATGGTTATAAGGAATAAAAACTATTCACATCGTAAAGTAATTTTATTCCATGCGATTGTTACAATATTTTCGTTCGTTTGCTTGGCACGGAAATAGCAAACGTTCCTGCACATGAGAGACGTGTATAATAACGGGTACATTACTACGTGTAAAATAAAATTATTATTTCAGCGAATTCGCACGTGAATGTTTATTAAACATTACTTTCTCTTTAAAATTGACCCATTTATTTTTCCATTTAATCGACATTTCCTTATCATTTTTGAACCGTTTCTATTGAAATCCACATTCTACGTTTTGAGTAAACTTCCAAATGGACAGAAGCAATTCTACAAACTGACATCAAAATGTAGGCAGGAATTTATTAATTCACAATTTTTTTTTTCAAGTTGAAATCTAACAAATCATTTTGAGACATGCGTCGAATTCGGAATCATAGAGAAAAAAAATTGACGCAATGCTCAAAATTTTCTAATCAATCAATTTCATGAAATTTCACGTGATTCTTTTCGTTAACGTTTTTTTTTTCTAATACTTTTTCTCCTCTTTTAATAAAATTAAAGAATCCGTGCTCATCTTTTAAGAGAGTTAGGGAAAGCTCCACTTTCGACAAAAAATTTTTTTTGCACTACTCCCCGGATCGGCTTTTGTGGACATTTTTTTTTTATTTGCCATATCTAGGGGGATGAAAGAGACGACACCCCGATTCAAGGGTGAGCGACGACGTTTCGCGTCGACGCCAACAAACTGCGTACCAAATACCCGCGGGACGGAATGCTTCCGCTGATTTCTCCGTCTCGATTAAACCATTTGACAAAACATCATAACGGTAATCGGCAGCAGCGAAAAGCACAACCGTCATTTATTTATTTCGTGCTGTGCACAAAGCCAAGAGATTCATATCTCGAGAAATTGATAATAGAAACCCACATTTTTTTTTGAGGGGAATCGAGTGTCTCTTCAGCGTATATCGCGCATACGGACAAATTGCTGACCAATCGAGTCGAATTCGTCGTTCATCAAATTTACATTATTCGTCATTACAAAGTTAATATTACTCAGAACTAATTCGTCATTTGGATTGTGAATTGGACGATTTCGCGGTCTTGGAACCTGATCCGCTGGTTCCATTAATGACGAATGCTTCTTGCGCTGGTGTTGCAGTAATTTCGCCTACGAACAAATGCAATTATTTCAAATAGAAGGAAAGTGTGAATTTAATTATATTTGGGACAATGTTTGGAGAGATAATACATACTTTACTAGCATATTGTTTGTGACACCATTGGCATCCTTGGGGTGTTGTCGTAACACTTCCTACAGTTTGACTAAAAGTAGAATTTGGCAAGCCCGGAATGTCTGTTTCCTTATGACGATTACTTGGTGGCAACGCAGCACCTGGATGATTTTTCATAATGTGTGCTTTTCGCTTGCTACTGCTCTTATAAACCTATGAAGAGGAAATTCGTTATTCAACAACTTAAACAGTACATTAAGAATTTAATAATCTACGAATTTATAAGAACTTTGATGTATATTCATACCTTTTCACAATACTGACAATAATAATCCCTCGTTTGCCTTAAAATTGGTAAATTAAGTTCAGGTACAGATTCTGGCGGAACATCTGGATGTCTCTTCGCCAGATGATTGACGAGCATTCCTCGCCTCTTAAAACCAACCAAACATTGATGGCATTTGTATACAAATCGATCATACTCGGTTGGATTAACCTTTGGCACAAATTTCTTAACTTGATTAATTGTTGACGTTGCTTCCTTGCTTGGTTTTTGTGAATTGTGCATTCTAGTCACGTGTTCCTTTAATTTGTCCTTTCTTTTGAATCGTTTTCCACAGATAGCGCATTGAAATTCTCTGAATTAGGACAAATTATTTTTTTAGACATGATGATAAAAAAATACTTCAATTGAGAAAAAAAGTAAAAAATATCACCTGTGATCTGAATGTCGTAGTAAATGCATTCGTAATTTATCGACAGTGGGGAAACGTTTTACGCAAAAGGTACATTTATGCTTTCGTTCACAATGATGAGCTCTAATATGTTTTCGAATAACCGAATATTTAGTAAAATTTCGCTGGCAGTAAGGGCAAGTAAATGTATCGTCCTGATTTCTGTGCGATTCAACGTGATCTTTAAGCATCAGAATTTGGTCGAAAAGTTCTTTACACATCGGACATTCAAACATTTGTTTCTCTTCTAGAAAGACATAGAAAAATAAATTTCAATAAAATAATTCAAGGTACTTTATTGGAATTTAAAGGTTCTGAACCTAAAACTTACTTCTGTGTGTCTTCAAATGACAGGAGAGTGCTGAATTATTCATAAATCTTTTAAAACAAATATTGCATGGCAGTGGTTTTTGATCCTCAGCACCGTGGACCAAACAATGTTGTTGAAGTCGAACTTTAGTGGCGAAACGTTTATAACACATTGAGCATTTATAGGCAGCCGAGTTAGTGGCGTTTACAATTTTTTTCATTGGTAATTTTCCATGTTCCGAAACATGTTTAATAAGCTCGTTTTGTTTTTCAAATTTTACGCCGCACTCAGGACAAACGACAAATTTACATCCATTCTCAAAACTGTTAACATTGTGAGAAATTTTATGAAGATCAAACAATGATTCTTTATAGAATGTCAAATTACACACAGTACATTTCCATTCTGAATTTTGACCAGAATTTTCCTTTCCCTTCTTGTCAGCCTCTCGTAAATTATCACTTTGACAGATTTTCGTGTGACGGCAAAGATTATTCGGATATAAGAAATTTTCGCCACACTTGGAACATTCGTAATGTGACGTCTTATTATTTGGATGTATTAATAAGTGACGTTTTAAGCTATAACTTCGGGAAAATACTTTCGAACAATGTGGACAGGAGTAGAGAACTTTCTGATCGTTGACTACTTTAAATAGTTTACTGAAATAAGAATTTTAAGCCGGATAAAAATTAGGACGAATGAAAAATAGAAAACAAAAGTATTATTAGTTTTATTGATGAAAGGGGAAAAGTATTTAATTAGATGATTCTTACTTGGAAGCGATGTGAAGCTTCCTGCGTTTACTTCTGGCTTTTGTCTCACTACGAGGACTATCATGGACATTCAAATGACTTTGTAACGTTCCTGACGTTGGGAAAAGACGATTACATTCAAAACAAGGCCATGAATCACCGCTAATGTCTAGAAAAATGTAAATTTAAAAAAAAATTAGAAAAAAATTTAAAAAAAATTTTTTCAACTTTCTTCGTTTTTTGTGCTTTTGTAGGCCAAGAAACGTAAACTATAAAAAATTTTCTTAAGTGATTTTTCTGGTTAAATCAGATAACGAACGAGACTTTTGCCTGCTAAATAGGCGCAACTTATGGTATCATGAAGATCCTCGACTTCTGTCGGTGGATTTTTACTACTGTACAAATAAATCTTTTTCAGAGATATTTGTTTAATTTTAATAACGAACGAGACTTTTGCCTGTTAAATAGCATAGGCTTATTATATTATGGTACCATAAAAATCCTCGACATCTGTCGATGAATTTTTACTACTGTATCTTCTTTTATAGGGACAGGCGGCTTCTAGAAAAAAGCAAAAATATTTTATATTAATTTTAACAAATACCGTTTGCATTTTCTGAATCAGCCTCGAGAATTTTCAAATTTCGCTTCTTGGCGTATTCCGGATTAGGACCGGCTCTCAATTCCTCTTTTGGTGAAATGTCCCTTGTGGTGAGAAAAATAATACCTTCATTTTGTTGACAAATCATTAAATTCTGATCTTTATAGGTCAATGCTGGACGAACGAAACGCATCCAGTTTGAAGTATCTAAAAATCCAAGTATTACAGAGGAACCTCTGAAAAAAAATATATTGAAATATTTTGAAAAAGAAACATACTCTCGTTGGAAACGTCAACCCTGAAGAAATCACCGTCTTCATTCTCGAACAATAATGGTAAAATATTAGTAAACGGAGTGCCATCATAGGCGCACAAAATTCCCTCAATTGGACCAAATTGTGTTCGTTTACGAATAATTTTCTTCGCAAAAACACCGAATTCCTGTTGTAACAAATCGTTGGAATTTAATTTATTTATCGACAAATAAGAACTAGGAAGTGTTGCTATTGCTCGCGATGGAACTGGTTGATCGGCAATTGTCTGAACATTATGAGACATGCAACCATCTTCATCGGCACAAATTGTATCACACTCCGTACACCCTGTAAATTATTTATTTATTTTTTAACACGGAAAATTAAATTTATGGAAATATTAAATTAAAATAGTTTACTTACAATAAGTCTTTTTGTCATTTATTTGTCGTTTTGATCGACGAACAATTTTCTTTGGTGCCTCTTCATCTTTCGATTCTAAAAGATTGTCAACAATTTTCATTGTATTTAGAACCTTTTCAGGTTCAACTGTTGAACACAAATCGATATCCTCGCTCGAATTGAGTGTCTGCATTGGACTTGGAATGTAGGTCTCGTTTATTTCTAAATTTTCAGTTTTGAACGAATTCATCACACTGATCTGATCATCATGCATCACAAGAAAGTCACGAGTTAGTGCAAAATCCGAACCCGTTAGCATCAAAGGTGGTGCCGATGGTTCCAATTCAGAGTTTCCACTTTGCATGAGGATCAATTCATTTCCAGGAACGAGGCCTTCTTCATTATTTGACTCAACAAAATCTGTTGTATTGTCATTTTGTGGAATGTTTGGCGAAGTATTTTGATCGGTTAATTCGGTGACAAAATTAATATTTGTCCTTGTATTTGTTTCTGACGATGAATTTAATGACGATGGGGAATTTTGTAGAACAACAACGGAATTTTGAAATGGCGATGGTGGCAATTGTACAGGAGTCGGTGAATATCTCGCTGCTGAACTCATATTTGGATCGTGGGGACTTACACGATGTTCGAACTCAGAAAGTGGTGATGATGCTCTCGGTGAATAAGAAACTGGCTCGTACACGGAAAACATACGAGCGTAGTCTCGCGTTTGATCCTCGACATACTCGACCTGTTAAACAAAAACAAAAGTTAATTAATATCTTTCCATGGATGAAGTTAAATTAAAAAATGTTTTTGATTTTCTTTTACCGTTAAGAACAGTAATTTGTTGTTCATTTTCTTGCGCTGATCACAGAGAGGCGATGGTACATTATTGTCAGAGGACCAAGTTTCGTCGGATGTTTTGTCGATGCTAGCCATCTCCGGATTATCGCCAGGGGCCCCTTCAGGAGGGGCCCTTGGGTCCATTGTCCTGTTACTTTTCCACAAAATTTGTTGAATCACTTTTCATTTCTTCCTATCAATAAATTTGCAATTACAATTATTCTACAATATTTAAATTATTTTCATTAAATCGTATAAAACGATTTTACATTGTTTCTACTAAATTAACAATAGCTCATTCATAAGAAAAATATTACTGACAGCATAAAAATAATATATCTAAGCAATTTTCTATGTTTTTTTTATGAATAACGTGTTTTCTATTTGCTCGCACGAATAATGAGTTTTCATTTAGGAACCATCGATATATTAATAGACCCTCTAAAAAAGAATTCATTTAGATTTTGAAACATTGGAGTAAAATTTAAAAAAAAAAAACTTGTCCGAATCTCTTCAATTAATTATTAACTTTCTTCTTGTAAAATTTTAAATTGTATTTAAAAAAAATTTTTAACTAATTTTTGTGTGTCCTAATAGAAAACGCAACAATGCCCTCTGAAATTGAACAATGTTTCTAGGTCAATGTTGTCTTGTCCTTGTAAAAAACTGTTGGCATGCAATTTGATATACGATTAAGTGAATTGAATTAGTGAAGACTGAATAATAAATAATGACGTAAACACTTACATTTACAATATACACAAAATCCTGTCATTGAATTTCAAAGACACACAAGATGAAAGAAAAAAAAACCAAGACCAAGAAAAAAAACAATATTATAAATTTAATGTTTTAGCAGGAAATTGTCTTTTTTATGAGAAAACACACTAACAAGAAGAAAGTCAATAATTGACAAGGTTTTTGTTTGCATTTCACTTGAATGATTACTGTATTCCGAGTAATTATAGCCAGTATGTATTGATAAATAAAATACGTTTCTCGTCAGCTGCTGAAAACTGGCAGAAAACTGCTGATAAACTAAGAACGACTCGTGCGACATCAATACTTGACGTTAAGGTTTCGAACTAGGTCGTTAGAAACGCAAAATTGGCGCAATTTTTTTTCTTCAATAATAAATATTGGAAAAAATATTCCTAAATTGTACTTTCTATCCAACTTGTATAAAAAATACTTACTGTCTTTAGTACTTACTTAGGGGAAATGTATTATTTACTGTAGCAATTATTGATAGTCGTTTGTTGTGATTATTGTCCTCGTGTGCAAGTCAGAACATCATTGTACAGGGGTGCTAGCCCCTGAAACGGATTCATCATCTTTACATCAGTGATGATTTGTTAAAAATAATCCACAACAATGATTAAAAGTGTCCTTTATTATTATAATTTATTAATATAAATTTTTAACTAAACAATTTGTACTTTTATAAATTTATCATTATTTATTATTTAAATTATAATTCTTTCATCTTATAATTTAAATTATACATATTTTTTATTTATTTAATATTCAATATTCGTTACGAATGACTTATATTATTACTGCTCTCAACTATATAAAAGTAAGAATTCTCAAAATCGTAAAATTTACAAATAATTCTAGTATTAAATTTCTTTTTCATTATATGTAGAAAAAAAAACTATATTTGAAATTTTTATATATAAATCTGACACTAGCGTTTATGGTTTAATTTAAATTTTCATTCGTGGAATTAATCTTGTCAGAGGTTGTGATTGATTTTTTACTGGGATTACATCGATTTCGTTGACTTTGTAATTTGAAACGTTGACAAACAGGAGATGTGTCACCAGCACTTGATACATTCTCGAAATCTAAATTTGAAAAATGTTCTTCGAACAGTTCTTCCATTTTTTTCGACATTAAGTCAATCTTGGCCGAAAAATCACTATCATTCTGAGGAAAATAAATATTTTCAGTAAAGATAAATTTTTTTTTGTTTAAAAAAACGATTATTTAACTGACAAGAGAAAAAAATTTTTATAGAATTTTATACCTTGTGATAGAGTCTGGAATTGCAAACAATTTTTCGAAAATCTCTGACTGCATGTTCAACTTTAAGGTAAGCGCGATTCTTCAATTTTTGACCGATTGTTTCAAGAAACATGGGAGTTTTCACAATTTTACCGTAATTGTCAATCTGCAATAGAAAAAATTTATTTTCTCAATTATTGATATTGATTATTATTGATATTATTATTATTATTATTATTATTATTATTATTATTATTGATATTAATTGTTGAAAAATTGTAACAAGATTTGTTTTAAAATTCACGAACCATTTTGTGTTGCGACTCCACTCCAATGGACGATGGATATTTGAAAAGACATGCTTCATCCATTTTCCAAATAGTTTGATGAATCGTTTCCAATTTTCTCACATTTAATGGACTCAAGGTTTGCTTTTTTCTCGAACTATACCACACGGACCATCCCCTATCTGACTTGTATTTACCATCAAGAATCAAATTATTATCCTTTCTTCTTCCCCTACCCAAACTTGATTTTCCAGTTGTTGTAAGTTTTGCCTCATCCTTGAAAAATTTACCCTTTATTTTGTTATCACTCTGAATGTCAGTTTCATTATCCTTGATGAATCGTTTTCCTGATATTTTACGCGATTTCTGATGAACAAGACATAATTTTTCCACTTCTTTTTTATTCACCTTCTTGCCGGTGAATGAATCAAATGGTCCATTAACAATGAGATCATTTCCATCAGTTTTTGGCAATTTGTACGATTCTCGTTTATTTGTATTCGATGCTGATCGACGAACAGTCTCGGAATATGTTGCTTTACCTTGGAAATTTTCACATGGAAGCTGATGATTGATGTTGGAAAAATTTGGAAAGAGATCTTTTGGATTTGATGCTTTAGTTGGGAAATGATGATTGATGATGTCAATTTGTTCATCATCGTGAATCGAACTATTGAGTGAATCGGAACTTGCGAGATCATTTTGATTATTAGTTCCTTTGCTGACGTTGTTTAAGGTTCGTATCAACCATGAATCGGTTTTAATGTTCGTTTTTCCGATTTTAATGTCAGTTAATCGTTTCAAGCTTCGCGATGTTTTTGGAGATGGTTCCGAATCATCTTCAGAAGCTTCGTAACTTGAATAAGGGTCATTTTTATCATCTCTCTGTTTCTTGGTTTTTGATCTACGTTGCTTTTGATTCTGATTTCGAATCATCTGTTCCTTGATCAAATGATCTTTCATCTGTTGATTCTGACCTCTTGAGATCCTCTCCTTTAGGGAATCTTTATTCTTAATCAATTCTCCCTTCCCTTGATCCTGATTTTTTTCCACCTGAACATTCAATTCATTCTTTTCGTAATTGCTCTGCTCTATCTCAGTCTTTTGATATTTCCCTCGATCTTGCATCTGATGTTGAGGATCGTGATTTCTAATCAGTTTTTCCCTTCTGTCATCCTGATAATTAAACTCAATAAAGCCTCGATTTCTCGTTTTGGAGATATTTTGATTTATTTCAAACTTGACACTCTCCTCCTGATCACTGAAGGTATCATTTTTGATCATCATTTCTCTCTCATTGATGATTTGGTCCTGATTCCGATGCTTTAAGATCTGATCTTGCTTTCTGATAATTTGATCTTGATTGCTAGTTATATAATTGTCAGTATAATTGTCAGGAAACTGTTTTTGACTCGGTTTGTCATTTTGATTCTGATTCTTGTTCATCGTCTGTTTGGTAATTTGACTTATCAACTGATCTTGATATCGTATCAATAGATCTTTATGTCGAGTTAAATCTTTCATCATTCTTGGCTCATCTCTCGCAGTTTGAGTCTTGATTTTATGTTTGCTTTCATTTTGATAACGAAATGTTGCATGAGGATTGAACATTAGATCTTTCTCCTGGAGTTTATGATCATTGTTCAGTAACAATTGTCTCTCATGGTCACAATAGTTTTGATTATTCTTGAATGTATCACTTAGGATCGAATCATCGTACCGATCACTGAAGATTTGCTTATTGCTAAACATCTGATATTCATCATTTTTTTCCCTAAATGGAGTTTCGGTATTAATTTTCTGATGATGTGACGCTTGAATCAGGTGCTGATCCACCTGGGAATTTGAGGATTCATTAACATTTAATGCTTCCAGTAGGACTTCGGCTGATGCACAAGCAGCCTTCCAGGTGACATCCTCGGTGTCTCTTGATTGATCGAATAGCGAATCACTTAGTGGAAAGTTGATCTTACCAGGAAAGTTTGCATCAATCTTTGATGGTATTGAGAGTGTCTTGTTTGAGTGACGAACTCCATAGCGAGAATTATCTCCCCTTCGATTAGATCGTTTCTGATGCCTCTTCTTTGGGACATTGTAACTTCCCGGTTTCATGTAGATACGAACGTCCTCCGAACTGTCATATTCATCGTGTGTCTGTTGCACATTTGAATTGTTGATAAGATTTACAGCATTCCAAGGAGCACTTTGTATACTCTGCATATTTTGAAGAGACAAAATTTGACGATTTGTGTCCAATTGAAGTTGCCTAGTGAGATCCATTTTGTCCCGACTCAAGTCCTGATTTCGCGAAATGTTGATTATTCGCGTTTCGGATTTAGAATCAGTCGTAATGTTCCTCATGCTAGCGAACCAAGCTGATAGATTGGCGGTCATTTCCTCTTTTTTCGATGCCGATGTATTGGGTTCTATTTGACTCAAGAGTGTCATGTTCAATGGAGCGGATCCAACATCTCGATGATCCATTAATTTTGGTTTCACTATCGGACCATTCAGATTGAAAATTTTTCTCGAATTAGTCTTCGTAATCAACAATGGTTGATTGTCGGTCTTTTTAAAAATTTGATCCATTGATTCTGATTTGTTCGTCTTATTAGAATTCCAGGTCTTATCTTCTAAAATCTTATTCCTGAGATGAAAAAACTCGGCATTTAATGATGTACAAGTGTCTCTATTGCGAATTTCAAGTTTCTTTGTTGTCGATTGATTTGAATTCTCCGACGAATTACTTTCGGTGATGGTCCATTTGCTTTTTGGTTTTGTCCCCTTTTTTTGATCGGCAATATACTGAAAATTCTGCGAGGGAGAAATTACTGCCGATCCAGGTGCTAGGTTGAATTTAATTGGCGGTTCCAAAAGATCGCAGGTGGTGTAAATTGAAACATCACCGGGAAATGTTCCAGGTGTTCCGGATGTCTCGATTTCCTCTTGCTCGGATTTCTCCTCAAGATGGAGAAAAGTGTTGACGACATTTTGCAACAGTTCATGAGTGGCTCCCTCCCAAATTTGAAAACTTTTGATCAGATTACGATCGTATTTGTCATTAAGACTCGGACTGTGTTGCTTGTTCAAGTAATTATCGAGAATCAACCAACCGTTGCTAATTCTCAAGAGGGAATTGATAAGATCCTGAATGAGGATTTGATCACCAGCGAAAATTGAAAAACATGTGGATGATTTTGTGATGGCAGTCCTTGTGGCAATTGAGAGATTCATCAACCACTCGAGTTTTGTGGTTCGATGACATTTTGCTGAATTGAGAACATTCTCCGCTTGATTACATCCCCAGATGGAGGTTTTTCGTATCATCTCTGGATACTTGGCAATGTTATCATCAGTTTGAATGGCAATCGAAGTTCCCGATGGATCGATTCCCACATCAGTTATTGAGAAATTATCAAAACCAATGTCTCCAGCTCCATTCAAGAGGGATTTACTGGTGTCGAATTTTTCCAAATCATTCGAAGACGTGTTACAGAGAGCTGACACCATTTTCTCAGCTTCGATCGTAAAATCAAAACTCGTCGAGGAATCGTCAGACATGCGTTCATCTTGTCCCTTGGTGGACGAATTGGCTTTGTTTTGTACCTCGGCACAAAATTGTCTGTAATCTGATGATGATGGATTACAGTTGACAGTTTCCTCATAATCATTCCTTTGATTCAAAAATTGAGTTGATGAAGAATTTGGTTTATTTTTCGGATATTTTAGTGAAAATTCGATTGTAGATCGTTGATTTTCTTTCGGTGGATGAAAAATGGAATTTTGTTGTGGATTCGGAAACATTGGATTGCTGGTAAAAGGAGGAGGATAGGTTGGAAGTTGAAGATTCGTGTTGGCAGTGACAGTTTGAAGAGTTGAGCTGAGATTATAATAAGGATTGTACTGATGCGTTTGCTGTTGGGTGATGAATTGTCGATCTTGAACGAGACAAAGAGCTTGAACATCAGGAGGCTTGAAGTAAGGTTGAGATATTACAGTAAGTCCTGAATTATTCTGATCATTTGCATATGGTCCATGACAGACGTTCGATGCGGTGAGAAGATAAGGTGATGAGGATGATGGAACAGAAGGATTTATTTGCTGTTGATCGAATGGTTTCGTCGAGTAAAAAATTTGTCGATTCCGCAAATTCACTGCCTGGGTTTTGTTCTTTGTTTGCCATTCGCTACCTATTAAAAAAAGATTCATCTTAAAGCAGCTAAAATTTTTACCACTTAAAAAAATTGTATATTTACATCGCGTAAGGTACTTCTACTTCTTCTTCTTATTCCTAAAGAGTAGTACTTAGCTGAGAAAAAGAGAAGCGCAGGCGCAAGCGCTAGAGTGGGGATAATGAGAGTGAGAGAGGCATCGCGGTTTTTCTCTCTCGCTCTCATTGACACTCTGGCGCATGCGCTCCCTTTCTTCTTATTTAAATCCCTTATCTCAACGTAACTTAGTTCTGGCTCAAAAAAAAGAAGAAGAAATGCAATCAAAAAGATGAAAAATTTGAACCTTGAGGTGTCATAAGTGCTGGGTTCAGAAGTCCCGTATTTCTTTGAGCAGAATAAATACAAGACGGATGCAAAACAGCTGTGAATGGTTGCAATGTAACTGGTCCATAAAAAGATTGAGGCTGTTGATGATGATGATTATGCTGTTGCTGCAGGAGCAAATTTGAAGCAGTTGAACTTGTCGTACGAGTTTGAAAACACGATGGACTCGAACGATTGCAAGATGGTTGCATGGTCCAAATAACTTTTTCTATTTCTAAAAATATGTTTTCATCAAAAAAAGAAGTTCATCAATTAAACGAAAATTGATGATTAATTTTAATTTCTTTTTAAAAGAAAAAATTTGTTAATCAAAAATTTATGAACTTATTTCATCTATGTACATATTATTTCTTATTACATACATATTACTATGGATAAAATTAAAATATGACAGAAAGAAAAATAACCAAAAAACTGTGTTTCAAACCAAAAATAAATATAAGAATGTAAAATGTGCATTCAAATCAAAATAATCACTCACCTGATGTAGGATTTCAAAAATAATATTAAATCCCCCCCCTCACCCCTACAAAAAAATGTCAAATCAACAAGATTGAACACTTATCATCAAAATCATTGACTTTCTTTTATACGTCAGAATAATGTTTATATATGTCTCGTGATGAAAAATTCAATCATCAAGTATATAAATTGTAAAATTAAACAAAGAAAATGCTAAAAATAAAAATGCAAATTTATAAATTTTTTTATATAATATTGGAACAAAATTGAAACTTGACAGTTAAATTTCATGACTCCTTGAATATTGTCAAGAAATATAATGATTCTTGAAAATCATTTTACTGTTCTTTTTTTTTTCTCTAAACTTTCACTAAAATATCTTTTTCACGATTTTTCGAACACGACATTCCACAACACACAATTGGAAAAATTAATGAAATAATCTTGTTTTATTGGCAAAAAATTAAAATAGGAAAACGACAGTGAATATAAGCGAACAAAAAAAAATATGTCAGTTGTCTGAAGGCAGCATTGAAAAACAAAAGTCATCATCTGTTCATTGTTTAAAAACAAAATTGACTAGAATTGCTTACAGGTTTTTTTTTTAGTTTAGAACAACCAAATAAAAAATTTATTTTCATTATTATTATTGTTATTATTATTATTATTAACATTACTATTATTTATTAATAATAATAATAATAATAATAATAGTAATAATAATTATTATTATTATTATTATTGTTATTATTCAGTTATAATAGAAATTTAAAAAAAAGTCAGTAATTTATCGAAAATTTATTTTGACCCAGAGAAGTCTACAAAAAAATGTACAATCGTTGAACATTTAAAGAGAAAATTGTTGTTATTATTTTGGACTCAGTGATACATTAAATATACAATTTTATATTTAATTTTTCTTAAACTAAAAATAACAATTTGATTCTAATAAAAACAAATACAAGGAATATTTTTTTTTCATCGTCCGATTTGTAAAATTCAAGTTAAAAACTAGAAAAAATTATTGAAAATATTTTTTTTCTTACAATTTTATATATATTGACTTATATATATAATATATGTATATTTATTTTTAAATAATTAAATAAAGTTTTTTTTTTTACTATTAGAATTCTTTTTTCTTCACGTATTTTTTTCAAACATTTTGTTTTGTTTTTTAATACAAGTATTGTCGAAGAAAGAAACAAAATTTTTTTTTAGAGCACAAAGAAACAAAAAATAGATATATAATTTTTTTTCTAAGTTCTATGGGAATTTTTTTTTTAAATGAACACAATGTGTCTTTACGTTGACACTTCTCACGCTATTTATGATTTAAATCTGTAAGCTTTTGCGATCCCTTTTTTTTGAAATTATTTTCAATTTTACAATTCTATCAACCTAATTGTTTATTTAATGTAATTATTATTTACCATCAATTTAGTTAGGTTGACGTGCACCTTAACAGGTTCTAAATTTATACAGCTATTCTTAACAATTGGACAAAGAGATAATTAATTAATATTATTAATTAATATTAATTAATATTTATAAATTGACTATATATAATCAATTATGTAACTGGAATAATTTGTCAAGTCTTATTGCTTTTACTAATTTGTCTTTCTAAAAAGGGGAAAAAAAGAAGAGAATTCTCTTTTTATGTTTATTATCGCTTCACATTTTATGTGACGATTTTTTTTCTTTTAATTAAAAATTTTTTCTTTCGAAAATCAATGAAAAAAGATAATTTTTTTTATCTTTAATTCTTTACTAAGATTTTTGAACGTCAATTTTAACTGAAATTTTTGAACTACACTTGACAAAAAGTATTTTTTCTTTTCAATGCAGAAGACATTATTTGTGCCTATGGGGACATTTCTAGAATTTTCAAAAATCCCCTTTTTTTAGCGAAGTTAAAAAAAATTTATTTGGGTAAAATTTGAATATTGGTGGCAGAAAAAGAAACTGAAAGATGGATATTAAAAAAAACTAAAGAAATAATTTTTTTTAATTAGAAAACAGAGTAAATAAAAAATTAAGTAATAAATTTCATTTTTGTAATTAATTATTAGAATTTTAATTAATTTTGAGCAAACTTGTAATGCGCTTATGTTGATTTATTTGTGCCAATTCCCATTAGCACCAAAATTTTTACAATTAAAAAAAATGTAATATTTGTAAATTTGAATTATAATTATAGGAATAATAAATTATTTAAATAATAATAAATTAAAATTAAACAATAATTTATAGTAATATATAATAATTTACACACGTATAAACTATTTCCATTATTATATATACGTAAAAAGTGAATTATATTTTAGACTTCCTCCAAAACAATAAAAAAATGCATAGGAACTGCTTTCGTTTTTAAGCAGTGCCTAAAATAAATTCTTAAGGCACTAGTGCTTAAAAATCTACACAATAATCATGTTTTTGATGCGGAGGTATTTAATTTTGATTTCTATATTATAGAGAAGGGGGGAAAAATTTTTCTTTTTCGTTCTAATGGCAAAAAAATTCAACTCCTTTTTTTGCCGTAAATTATATAATGCGAATTTTTGAACGATTGATTTTGTCATTTTTATATAGTATTATTTAAATATCGGTGAATCCTCGAGAGATATTGAGGCCGAATTTATTTTTTGAAGAAACTTCGTGTCAAGACTCGCTGTGATCTCCATTCAAACTTGGAGATTATCCAGTGGACAATATATTTTTATATATATATATTTTATTGCGAGACTTTAATTTCGAGCAAATGCGTAAATAATGCTGCCTAGTAAACATGAGAGGAGCAGAGATTGTGAGACTGGAATTGCACCTGGTGTGGCAGCGTTACAAAAATCCTCGAGACAGGAGCAAACTTCTTGTCGTCCACCAAAACCACCTCTTTGGTAGCAATTGCCCTTGTAATTCGATTCATCCCAACCGCAACCACGAATTACCCTTTTATTTGGTGGCACTGAAATATTAAGCGAGAAAGAAAGAATTATCCTTTAGATGAGAATGAAAAATATTTTACTTTATTTATAATAATAATAATAATAAAGGTAAATTAAATTTTAATTTTAACTAAATGACAAAGCCAAGAAGGCTTGTACAAGGAGAGTATAATAATAAAAAATAATAATTTATTATAAGAATAATAATAGTGATAATTTTTGTTTTTTTGCTTTATTAATACTCTTGTTTCCATCTTGTGAGTTAGTGAAATTAAATTAAGTTATTTTGTT
>JUFY01033256.1:0-14521 GCA_001855655.1 Leptopilina clavipes
TCAGTGTGGTGGGATTAGGAACTAAAACGGTTCGTCAGTAAGGCGGGATTCGTCACTGTCAAGTTCGCCAGTGTCGCGACCCGACTGTATATGTTTGGAACAGTGGTTCGCCGAATTTCTGTATTTGAAGCAAATATTATTCAATTGACTCTAATAAAAAATTATTTGGAATAAATAAATATTTATTTGATAATGGTTAAGTAATTCATTGTTTAAATCAAATATATTTTATTTAAGTGTTTATTTCAACAAATAAGATTTTTAGATTTACTGAGCCAAATTCGATGTTCTTTAAAAAAATCAAAAATTGCGGATCCAATATGTCAACAAAGAATTTTTAAATTTGACTGAATTCGCTTGAAACTTACATTGAAAAAAAATTTTGTTTGATTCAAATAACCCATTACTTGTCTATTATCAAATATATATTTACTTGAATCAAATAATTTCTATTTAAATCAGATAAACTGTAAGTGAATCAATAATTTCTGTATTTGAATCAAACACCATTTATTTGACTTAAGAAAAATTTATTTGATACAAATAAATATTTATCTTGTAATAGTCAAGTAATTCATTATTTAAATCAAATAAATTTTTTTCAGTGTATTAATCGAGACCGTTTATTATGTCGCTAAATTCGAATTTGACGACAAAAAATATTAACAATTACTGTTTTAATATGCCCGAGAATATGTCTACAAAATTATTTAAAATCGGACTAATTCCTGTTGTGGTTTACAGTAAATTAAATTTTTATATTTGATGACCCCAAAAACCCTCAAAAGTTCCAATCGAATTCAGTCAATTTTTAAAAATTGTTGTTATTGCGCAGCATTTTAAAAAAAGAAATTAGAGTCAGCGACCTCAAAACCTTTAATATGACGAAATTATTTTTTCATCAAACTATACAGAGAGTTTAAATATAACGCCTGACATAGATTATTAATATCGATGATGATAAAAAATGATCAATAAGCATTGATCGATGATTAGAATTGATTAATAATTCTTCGGAGATCTTTTTGTACAAATAGACCATCACCAATTTTTTGCTTCAAGCAAAATACCAATATTTGGTACAAGTATATTTATGAACGGATAATTTACATATTGACAAGTATAGTGACGTAACGTTGCGTGAGGAACGAGAAACGACCTTGCATATTGTAATTCACTGTTTGGTACTGACCTAAGACAGGTAATGACTCTCCATTTCGGAAAAATTTACCGAAATCCAATGAAATCATAAATTTATTAATTAGTATTATTGATACATATTTATGAACACAGAAATTAAAAAAATTAGTCGATTAATTTATGTATTATTTGAATAATTTACTAACAATAATAATAATAAATAATAATTGTTTCTCAAAATTAAATAATCAATTTTTATCTATATATTTAAATTTTTCACTGCGATTTTATTCATCTTACATTTTTTGATAGTGATAGCGGTTTCTTTTAGGCATGTCAAATTTTAATAAAAAACATTTTATAATATTCGTGTTATTTGCATTAAAAAATTGATGTAACTTTTTTCAATCTATTATAACTTTCTTATTTTTTGTCATATAAAAAAGTTGTCAGAACGTTTTTTATTCTGAAAGTAATGAAATTGTGTAAAAAAAATTTATAAATCTTAAATTTTTACTTTATTTATTTAAAAAATAAAATTTATTTTTAATTCATTTTTGTTCAAAAACAAAAAATGTGTTCGCAAACTGGGTATATGATTTTGTTTGATATTAAACTATACTCATGATTTTTTCTATCTTCATTGAAGACCGTTAACAGGTTTAAAAATTAAAAATTAATTTTATTTTTTAAATAAATAAAGTAAAAATTTATAAAATTTTTTAAAATAATTTTTTTTTCTACAAAATTTCAGTACTTTCTGAATAAAAAACGTTCTGACAACTTTTGTATATGAAAAAATATAAGAAAGTTATAATAGATTGAAAAAAGTTACATAAATTTGTTAATGGAAATAACTCGAAAAATGTTAAATATTTTTTATTAAAATTTGACATGCTTAAATGTACCTCCTATCACTATCAAAAAACCTAAGATGAACAAAATCGCAGAGCTGACCCCCATATATATAAAAATTGCCAAAAACACATTGATTAGAATTATTTCACCAAATTTTCAATCTGAGAGAATTTATTTTTAAATTTAAACTGAATTTTTAATTTTTAATAAAGCAAAATTTCTATGAAAGAATTTCCTTTACGCAGAGAATTATTACAAAGAAAATTTAATCGAATATCCACAGAATTTCTATATATAAGTCGCGAATTTTTAAGAGATTAATTTTCTATTTTACCAAAATTAAAATTTTATTTTAGTTTCATGTACTTAGTCAAAAGTTTTTATTTGTCGAAAAATTACTTGTTATAAATTCATGCATTGAGTAATCTGTCAGTGAACCTCAATTGTATAGGCAAAGTAGATAATAAAATCCTTCGCGAAAGTTAAATTTCTATAAAGATATAAATTTCGCGCGTACAATTTTATTATCCACTTCATCTATACCGCCATAGATTGAAAATTCAGAGAATGGAATAATTTTATTACCAGTAATAAAAGGACTGAGTTGAGGTTGTTGAAAAAAAAAACATCAACAAAGGTCAGATTTACTTTTACAATATAGTTTTGTTAATCAAATTCCTCAGTTGTCTAATGCTTACTCTAAAATTTGTTAATAATATGGTTATTTTTTATAATAAATAATAAATAACGAATTTTCAAAATAAAAAAATTATTTTCACATATATTAACATTGAGCAAATATCATATTTTAGACTTTTTCACAAAACCACAGCTAAATCCATTCATTATTTTACGGGAGAAGTGATTTGCAAATTAACCTATACGGCCTGGACACGTGACCCAACAATCACATGCTGTTAAACTTTCATCATCAATTTTCGTCAAATTATGTCAAACCAGTATGCGATATGAAAATTTTGAGATGATTAAATTATATTTTGGTGTACTTTTAATTCATTTGAATATTTATGTAAAGAACGATTAATATAAAATTTTATTTTTTGGAAAAATTATTAAATATCATTTTTAATATTTAAAAATTAAATAATCTGTAAATTTAAATTGATGAAAGTTTTATGACCGATATTTTTTAAGAATAGGAAAATTTTTCTAAATGTATTTTTTTTGTAAGGAATTTTTATTAAACGTAGTTTTTATATAACAGTACAATAATATAATAATAATTACTGTTATATAATATAATTACTGTCATTAGTATGTAACAGAAGTTTAATTTAATGGAATTTTTATTTCCCGGGAAATTTATATTATTAATTTTAGTCATAAAAATTTCATCATTTAAAAATTACATATATTATTTGATTTCAAAATATTAAAAATTATATTCAATAATTATTCTAAATAATTAAATTTTATAAATCTTTCTTTAATATAGAAATTTAAATTATTAAATTTATTACAATATTACTGAACTATCTCATAATTCTCATAATTATACATTTTCCCTGTAGAAGTTTAATAAATGTTATCCATGAAATTTCTATCATTTATTTAAAAAAATAGACTTTTTGTCAAATAATTCTTCAACTTCCTTAGTTCTGAAATAAATTTGAAAATTTATTGGTAGTAAACAATTTTCCTTTATGAATCGAAACTCAATAAGAATTCCACCAAAGGCATTTGCAGAAATATCTGAAGATTCTTGGATGATTATTATCCTTTTCTATAGATTCTTCCGAAATTTTCCTGTATCCTCAGTTCTGTAATTCTCGAATATTTCAAGAACGAAATTTTTCAGTGCAATTTGGAATAATTCATTTACGGAAAAAAAACTTGGTAATTAAATTTATTATTAGCTAAAGAAATTAAATCTGATTATTTTACTTTTAAAGGAAGAAAAAAATACTTGGTAACAAGAGGTTGATTAAAAAATAAAAATATTAAATATTAACCCATACAGGACCTAAAATACAGTTTTTCAGAAATATTGCTGTAACATTATAATATTTCAGCAATGTTTCTAATATTACAGATTACTGCAATTTTAGGTGCTATGTAGGAAAATGTTTAAATAAAATTTCAAAAATGACATTGATTTTGAATTAAAAGCTTGTAAATTTTGGACATGTTTGTAAATCATTTTAATGCTCTTTAATTCTTTTTTATTAAAATTAATTAAAATCTCAGCACAATTTATGTTATAAAAAGAATTCAATTGGTTCTAAATTTTTCTGTCTCACATGAATATTCCACAAATCTTATTTGACATAATAGTTATTTGACATCAACTTTATTTGACGTAAAATTCATTTGACATAAAATTCATTTGACATAAAATTATTTTAACATAAATTTCATTTCACATAAAATTTATTTAACATAATTTCCATTTGACATAAAAATGACTTGACATAAATTTTAATTGACATAAATTTCATTTGACATAGAATTAATTTGACATCAATGTCATTTGACATAAATTTCAATTGACATAAATGTTATTTGACATAAAAATCACTTGACATAAAATTCATTTGACATGAAATTCATTTGACATAAATTACATTTTTCATAAAATATCTGTGCGAATTTTCAAATTGATCAATCACAATCTTCTTGGTAATATTTGATTGGTTACTTTTTAAATTCGCGACAATATTTATATGTCAAACGAATTTCATGTCAAATGATTCTTATGTCAAATGAAATTTATATCAATGACATTTACGTCAAATGAATTTTATGTCAAATAAAATTTATCTTAAGTGATTTTTATGTCAAATAGGAATTATGTTAAATGAGTTTTATGTCAAATGAAATTTATATCAAATGTTTTTTATGTCAAATGGGAATTATGTTAAATGAGTTTTATGTCAATTGAAATTTATGTCAAGTCATTATCAATGATTTTTATGTCAAATAGGAATTATGTTAAATGAGTTTTATGTCAATTAAAATTTATGTCAAGTGATTTTTTTGTCAAACGAAATTTATGTCAAGTGATTTTTATGTCAAATGAAATTTATGTCAAGTGATTTTTATGTCAAATAGGAACTATGTTAAATCAGTTTTATGTCAAATGAAATTTATGTTAAATAAATTTTATGTCAAATAACTATTATAACAAATAAGATTCGTGGAATATTCATTGTCATTTTTATAGTATTAAAATTAAACATTAAATTCATTTCAATTTCAATTATCAGTTAAGTTTCAAAATTGACAGTAGTTTGGAATTGGAATGGTTTAAAATTGTGCGATATTTATGAACATAAAAATTTTTTTCAATCAACCTCTTCTTACCGAATAAACAGAGAACCAACTGTACCTAAGAAATTTTTCTCCAAAATAGCTAAACATTTAGTCAACAGTGAACGAACGATATTGAAATATTCCTGTTTTGGCGAAATGTGAAATATCTTTGGTCCAATATCTCTATATTGGCTAAAGCTTAGTGTTAACTCAATAATGACTTTAAAAGAGAGATATTGGGACTCCTTCCCTAATAAATAAAATTCTCCATTTTAGCGAAATAACAACAAAATTGCCAAATCATTAAAAAAAAAATTTACTGATTACTGAAAATAGCAGAATAAATTATTCAAATGAACCACACGACTATATTCCTAATTTTATATCCAATATCGCTGGTTTTTTTCACTGGATTTTTTTTCGTGTAGGTATTACTCTTGAATCGAAAATAATTACGGATGAAAACATCTATTTATGTATATATAATTGTATAGGTCAATTTTCATAAGAGGCGTAGAAATAAAAAATTTTTTTTTCCAATATTTTATCTCTGTAAGAAAGTGTTATAAAAGGAAAGTGTTGATCGCATATCATGAAAAAAGAGTTGACCCCTATCATGATCTTCCCAAGACATGATTTCCTTTCTAGTCGACAAAAGTTCAATATATTTTTAAGGTAAAAGTCTTTCCGCATTGCCTTATCTAGGTAAAATTTTTTTACCATCCAACATCTATTGTCCAAAGTCGGAGTTTCCCAACTGAAGTTAGGCCACTTATGGTGACAGTATGAACAATTTTCTAGCCACACATAGTTAACCCCTCATTAGCAGTGAGAGACGACACGGCTCGTTTCTTCCTACCTGTGGTATACATATATATAATACTCTTTATCATGTATTTATATCGGGTAAACCTTCTTAGACAATTTCTACGCATTCAAACAGTGGCTAAAGGTGATGACCTTTGGACTTAACGTTGTACTTGGACTTGTGGGTGTTTACTTCGGTCATGTAACAGCCTTGCGTGCAAGGCCCTTGGAACAATATTTGTCGTTTGTGCGTGCAATGTTCACGACCTCTCGCGAACAGTGCCATCTTTTACAACTGTCATCGTTTCAAACCCCAATGACTTTACCGTGTTTACGAACACAAGAATGTGTTCTGCTGAGTCACATATACATATACACCAAATTCTCATATATTAATACTACTGTGTTTAATTTACATCTTTTTTTTCCCTACGTGTGCGGAATTTCTCGTCTGTATCATTTCTGTTCCTTGCTTGTTCAAATATTTGATTATAGATCTGAGTGCTTCAGTTCATTTTTAACGGACACTTCTTAGAAATTCGTAAATCAGGTATAGATGGAATTCGAATTTTTCTTTTCTTCTACTTTGATTTTATGGCGTTTATGTCTAAAAAATGATTTTAATTTTCATTACCCTGTTCTCTTAACGTTATCAAAGAAATGAGGATGTGACTTCTATCGCGATTTTATTACCTGGACCACTTAGTAATATGCATTTGGTGAAAGAAAAATTAATCTGGAATATTTGAATATCGGGAGAAGTGTTTTTTATAAGAGCTAAAAGGCAGTTTTTCTTTATTCGACTTTATGTGTAAAATTTCATATATTTTACAGGCGATTTTTTATTGAATAGTTTCTAGAAGTTATATCAATGCTGTAGGATTAGTTGATAAAGCAGGTTTACATTTATTGGTCCTTAAATGTGATACAGTTAAATTATTATATTCGCATTCCATAGAGACAATGATTTTTCACCGGATGGTGAGCTCGAGGAATGGCGTTGGCGTGGTTTGCGTTAGAAAGTTTGATTTGCCTTCACGAAAGTCGATTATTCCGAGTGGTAAAACGGTGCTCGAAGACGTACAACAGGCGAGACTGTCGCTTTTAAGTTGTCGACTTCGCATATATATGTATATCTTTTGACATAGCCAAGTGCAAACACTTCTAGACCTCTCGCTAAATACCAGCAGCAACACACAATTCTCAGTAATTTACAAGTCCAACGTGAAAAATTGGAACAGGTTTCCTCTTTAAAGCGATATCCATATTCTTTTTTATCATTCGAATAGAAAACATAAAACAACATTTTTTAGAAAAATTTTTAAGATTCGTTTGCGAAAACTTGTTCTGTAAGCCCCACAGGACCTAAAATTGCAGAGTGTTGTCAACATTGTTTCAAAATTGATATTATTTACACAGAAAACCTAAAGGGATCAAAACGTTGCAAAATGATATCGCTTTTTGAATCAATTTGTAGAATGATTCAGGAAAGTAGTATCATTTTGCAACGTTTTTGATTCTCTAGGTTTTCTGTGATATTCAATGTTGCTCCAATTTTAGAATATTGAAGCAATCTTTCCAGTATTCCTGAAAAGTTCAGTATAGTTCCTGCAGTTTTGGAATATATTGGGCATATTTTAGTACATTTTCCCCAATGGTCTGCTGTCCATAGTAAAAACCTAGTAAATCGCATTTGTCATAAGGGCGAGCGTCCCTTAGCTTTGTTATTCGACTTTCGCTCCTATGGCAAATGCGACTTACTAGATTTTTACTTTAAGCAGTAGTGGTATATCTTTGTAGTGTTTTAAACTCGTTCACAAAATTTTGGCTTATTCCATTCGTCACTCCAAAAGTATAGGGAGAATATTTACATTAGCCGTATTGGTTTTCTCTTGAAGTACCTGATAGAATGAGCTTGAAATTTTGTGATGAAGAAGTCAAAAATAGTTTTAAGGATTCATTCTGATTTTTCGGATTTATTTCTTCTTTAAAATTCGCACATAAAAGGATTAAACATTAAATGAATATTATTTACATATTATTATTGACACATTAAATTAACACACTTTCTACAAGAAAAGTGCATTTCAATCCACCGAGAATGGAATCACGTGACCCAATAGTCACATGTCCTTAATAATTTTTACCTTTTCAAGAAAAAAAGGTAGAATTTATAAATTCTAACAGAATAGAAATGCTGGAGACAGAAAGTTATATAGCCGAACATACTCGCGACCATTAATGCGCAACCTGGCTCTCGATGACTTCCATAAAGTTAGATTTTACTATCGGCATGCACGCAGGATCAATGGAGAAAATTATTTCTCGAGTGTCGAGAGTCAATTGTGATTCGGATTTGCACTCGTGGAACCCCTTTTACAAATCCCCCTATATTTTCCCGTCACTGTAAAGTGCGTATAAGTACTTACTAATGCGTGGGTTGCGTACGAAATGCCATAGGCACCTGCCTGACACTAACGCCCACGACAAGAGTTCTTGAAACACTCGAGAGGACCTCCCCCTCTCACTCTCTTTTAATCTTGATCAGCATAGAAACGGTTAATATTTTAATTAAATTTGACCTACAGTCAGGGGTAGTTACAGTACGTCAAAATTTAAGGTCGAATTTGACCTATTTATTGGCCTAAATTCCAGGGCTAGTTATGATACGTCAAAATTTTAGGTTAAATTTGATCTATTTTTGACCTACAGATCAAGGGTAGTAATGATACGTCAAAATTTAAGTTAATTGTGACCTATTTATTGACCTACAGGTACAAGGTCGTTACTATACGTCAAAATTTAGGTCGAATTTTACCAATATTTGACCTACACTCAAGGGTAGTTACAGTAGGTCAAAATTTAAGGTCGAATTTGACCAATTTATTGACATACAGGTATAGGGTCGTTACGATACGTCAAAATCCATGTTAAATTTGATCTATTTTTGATCTACAGATCAAGGGTAGTAATGATACGTCAAAATTTAGGTTCACTGTGACCTATTTATTGACCTACAGGTACAGGGTCGTTACTATACGTCAAAATTTAGGTCGAATTTGACCAATATTTGAGCTACAGTCAGGGGTAGTTACAGTACGTCAAAATTTAAGTCGAATTTGACCTATTTATTGACCTACATGCCAGGGCTAGTAAAGATACGTCAAAATTTTAGGTTAAATTTGACCTATTTTTGACCTACCGATCAAGAGTAGTAATGATACGTCAAAATTTAAGTTAATTGTGACCTATTTATTGACCTACAGGTACAAGGTCGATACTATACGTCAACATTTAGGTCGAATTTTACCAAAATTTGACCTACAGTCAAGGGTAGTTACAGTAGGTCAAAATTTAAGGTCGAATTTGACCAATTTATTGACATACAGGTAAAGGGTCGTTACGATACGTCAAAATTTATGTTAAATTTGACCTAATTTTGACCTAATTTTGTCCAAAATATCATTTTTATTTTTATTAATCATTAATACATATTAGTTTTTTAGCCAAAATCATTTAAATGATTAACAGAAATATTATTTGCATTTTTAATATCAATTTTATGAATGAAAAAATCGGAATTGAAAATTTTCACTAAAACAAAGCTTTCTATGAGGAAACAAGATAATAAAAATTAATTTCATCATCTTTAAAAGATTTAGTTGTACAATGTTAAGGAAAAATTTATATTGAGTTAAAATCTTTTGCCAAATAATAATTTTTTAACATTTTATATCCTTTCTTTAAGCTTAGATAAAAAATTGCATTTTTTATACAAATTTGACTAACAATTTTACTGGTTAATTATTAAATTATTCGAATCTGATTTTGAAATTTGAAATCCTGGAGTTTTTTGTAAATTTGTTCTCAAATTTTTAATCAATTTTTTGTAATTTGACCTAAAAAAGACATTCAAACTCTAATTTTCATTGAATTTCTTACAATATTCACCAATTTAATAGACAAATAGAAACAAAAATAAACAAAATTCAAATAACAGATAATGAATATTTGCTATATATGTTTATTTAGAGTAACTAAAATTAAAAATAATTTTACAAGATTTTTTAAAATTATCTGAATTAGTAAAATAAATTATTAGAAAAACTATTAGTAATCTTACGCAGACAATGTTTTCCTTATTTTTTTATATAAATTTCCGCAAGTAAACATTATTGAAGAATCGGTTCTAAATATAAAACATTAAAATCAATTGGAATTCGTCAAATGATTTATGGATTTATCAGGATAATTATTCAGTTTTAAAATACGATTTCACTGAAGTAGGTAATGTTTTTTAAATGGAAACTTTTATCAGTAACTATTAAGGCTGATGTGTTCAATAATGTTTTTTAATTATAGCAATTTTTTCTTTTGCACTGTAGATTAAAAGTTTCAGTAATTGTTTCAAAAGCTGGAGTCTAAATATTAATGAAATTTGAATATTAAAAATTTAATGGAAAATAAGAAATAGAATTGAAAATTGAAATTTCGTTGAGAATTAATTCGCGCAAAATAAAATAAACACTGCGTGTTAAATTAGTGGAAATAGTTTGCACTTCATATCGATGAGTATTGGGAGGTCGTTGACTGGTTTCATAAATATACATATATATTTGAAGTGAAAAATAAAAGATGCACTTTTAAAATTCGTTGACGTCTCATTCAGCCTCTTATGTCGAGTGTCTTCGTGGCTTCTTCCAACATCTACCCAAGACGTTGATGAAGAACCTTTCTAAATATTTGCAAGATAATTTATGCGAATGTCTTGTTGAGGTCCTTTGTCTCGTTCAACTTTCCACCAGTGGTATTTATATGTATATAGTTAACTTTTTATGAAAACAAAATGATCTTTTGGTGTAAGGAGTTTCTCATTGCTATACATAAACTGACGTTTTCCTTTTTCATTTATGTGTCGTGAAAAATTTTTTACGTAAAGAATATATGTAGAGAGCAATTATATTTGACAGTGGTTATAAATATATAATAATATACAATACATTTGCACTTAAAGTGACTTTTAAGTTTTAAGTGACATTTTTCATTTTTACAAATTCGATTTTAATCCCTACTGACCATTCGTATGTTTAAGTGGGACGTGAGATAACTATAAGAAAGAGGAGCGCAAGCGCCAAAGAGGGGATAATGAGAGTGAGAGAGACGTCAAAGTTTCTCTCTCTCATTTTCATTGTCCCACTTCTGCGCTTGCGTTCCCCTTCTTCCTATAAGTTAAGTACTTTAACGCAAGCGCCGGAATGGGGATAATGAGAGTGAGAGAGATATCGCAGTTTTTCTCTCTCACTCTTATTACCCCCATTCCGTCGCTTACGTTTCGCACCGATTTAATTATGCGATGAAAATAGTTTAATGAAAATTTATTTTTTTAATCAGAAATATATTCACACAATTAATATTTCAGTAATTTGCAAATTTTTTTAAGAACGAAAAAATCCGTAATGGCTAAAATTAAAGAAATTAAATTTTACTTAAATTATTTTATACGTTTACCAAGGTAAAAAATAGAGAATAATCAAATTATTGTATAGTCAATTTTCTTACGACAATAGAAGAAAAATGTTTTCTCTTCTAACCCAATTTAGCCAATTAATTTTTGTAATGAATTAATTAATGCATGATTTTATGGTTTTTCTTTCAAGAGCCAATAATAAATAAACGACAGAACCTTCTAAAAATGGTCTCTTCCGAGATTCGCGTATACCTTGGTTATATACTTACCAACTAGGAGGGGAGTCCCGTCTTACCAAATGCGGCAAGGACGACAATCCATATGCGGTTGAACCTTATAATGGGTCTTACTTTCCTTCTATTCTCAGCTTTTTCGGTTATTATTGAGAAACACTAATGAAATTAATTGAATAACTAATAAAGCAATCTAGAACTCGTTTTCATTTTCTTCCATTAATAATATTATTATTATATGTTTAAAATAGAATTAATATTTAGATATTAATAGAATATGAACTGAATTTAAAACACTGAACTTAATTGCATAATTAATTGATTATGCATATAATTAATTACATAATTAATTAATTGAGTCAATAATTTGTAATTATTAATTTGAAGGATTGAAGTAAGGATTATATTTACTAAAGAGTTCGAGGTTTTTCGTGTTTTTATTTAATGCTCATTTGTTCAGTTTACAACTTGACGTAGATAAAATTATAACATAAAATAGGCAACATCGCGTATATTAATATTAATAATAGCAATAATTATCGCGGTAATAATCGTAATATTTAAAAAGAGATAATCGTAGTTCGTAATAGTGGATGATATAATCATAATGAGCGCAAAAATTGATATTTATATTTGACACAATTAATCTGTGAACTGGAGATGTAAAGCTTCGGGCATGCATTTTAGATCAATTATTAACTGCTTATTATTTTGTATATTATAGATTTTGTGGGCACTAAAATTGCTTAAAAAAATACTACACTCTCAAAAAATTAGTCGAGTATCTAAAATCACTAACTCGTGAGTTTGACAATATTTATACGAATTTTGAGCTAATTTTCTCCCTTTTTTTTAGAAATTACATTACATAATAGAAAATAACATTTATTTGTCTAAGATTTAATTGAAAAAATATTTATTTGAATTATCGCTATTTGATATCGTCAAATAATTTATGACGTTTTTTGCCAAATTCACGAGATAGATATTTCTCCGCTTTTTTTTACAACATGATCATCAATTCTCTATAGTTTACTAAAAAAATAGTTTAGGCTCTTGCTATCGTTTCGCCCACTTGTCTTTTACTTATCACGTCGACGCATATTTTTTACTTCTAAATTTAAAACTCGTGTGTGGTCAGAATTCGGTCTCTATATGGAGATTTTCCAACAACAACTGACTCTACTAATAACGATAAGACACTTGGTAAAAAAATGGTCTACATTTGCTTTTGGTATAAAAAAGACATTTAAAACATTGGAATGGCGTTTGTTCGTCGTGGATATATGCTATCTACGCAGTCTGTTGGGGTTATTTTTGATAATGCATAGTATATATTATACTATTATACTCGCGAGTCAGAATCTCACTTCCTTTCCGTTAACAACATTTTTTTTTTTTTTTTACTCTCATCACCTATACCCAATTTCTTTGCACTATATTTTAGCGCATTAAAACGAGGTTACAACGGGTAAATAAATTGTCTTTAATAAATACAACCGATAGACTATATAAATAAATAATTTCTATAAACGATCATCGTCGTTATTGTGATCAATGAATAACCAAAGATCAAGCAAAGGGGCAATTTTAACATGTAAACATATGTCAAATTGTCGAATTGTTTCATCTTTGGTTCAGTAACGATTTTAAAATCGCAGACCAATTATATTAACAGAACACACTTAAAATAAAGGCGCGTAGAAAATGTCCTACTTGTCGAAATATTGCATTTTTTTATGTAGTTTTATTATGTAGTTTTGTTTCTTAGTTTAAAAATGGTTTATTAAAATTTAAAAAAAATTCTTTTCTGAAAGAATTAGTCATTAATAATAGAAAAAGTTTCTACGCGCCTATCATGGGTCATCGATCTTAAATCACTCGGTCTGCAATCAAACATACATTGGAAGCCGATCGGGAAGCCATTAACGCACTTGACTGGCTATAAACGTCCCTAGTCGCGCACTAAATCCCTTGAACACTTGCACTGTGAGAAATGCGTATAAAAACGACCGATGCACAACAATAGATTTTTATACAACTCTAACATAACGTGCTATAATATAGTATCAACAAACTTAATCTGATTTCTGATTATTTTAAATCCGAATTTATCAACCATTCTCCCAGTATTTTGATTTCAGTGACATTGTTGCACATCAGTGCATTTTTACATTCACAGAGAGTGAATTTGTACATCCAGATCCATACAAATTCAAATCTTGTTGTTTTTTTCCTCAACTTGATATTTATATTGAATCCTGAAATGGATAAACTAATTCGAGTCTTTTATTTTTGCCTAATTTTGATTTTCTAAAAGTAGAATCTAAAAGTAGAATCTAAAAGCACCAGTCGGAAATTTCGAGCAACCAACCTTTTTTCACTAACGGATCATTTTAGGTTTTATTTTTCCTTTCCAATTGTCTCGATCAAGGCAAACCCTCATTCAGTGATGAATTCGGAAGCACCAGCCTCGATTCCAAGTACCTAATCTCACGTCCTTGGAATTCTACCAATTGGTCAGATACTATCGGAAGCGACTGACATAGGCCTCTTGTAAATTGGTGCAGGTATTTTGGAGAAATTTCCCCTTTCTGCTGTTGATTTTGGATCTTTTCTTGGACTAATGGAATTTGAGATTTCAGTTGGTAGTTCGACAATTCCATTACCATCGACCCACGCTCTTGTAAAATCGAGAGTAGCATCGCCCTCTTGGCCTGATCCATGACCCTTGTAATCTCGC
>JUFY01033256.1:14541-42046 GCA_001855655.1 Leptopilina clavipes
GTAATCTCGCAGGAAGTCCTGTAACTTTTGAACAACCTGTTGATCATCCTGTAAATGACCCACCTTTTGTAGAATCTGCTCTAACAACGGATTAGCACTTTTCGTTGGTGATGATTGTAGTGATGATGTTGCTGGACGAATTCGACGTCCATTTCTATCATATTGGGGCCCATTGGACGGCCTTGGTAAACTTTGTCTAACAGGATTCTTCCTGGAGAAATTTGTATTTTGGGGAGTGGAAAATGTATCGGCTTGCAGACTGGGTCTTTGTCTCACTTGGCGACCATTCCAGGTGTTACGTCCGTTAGATGAACTCAACAGTGATTTAGGAACAGCTGAAGCTTTACTGAGACTTCCAGTTGGTGGTTTTTTGACGCTATCGCGTATACCTTTGCGTTTTAAGGGACTTGACTCTGGACTTGAGTTGCCATCTCTCGGTGTTCTGCTGCCTGATGACGCTTTTGAGAGGTTACTATTTTCCCGAACAATAGAACCTGCTCTTGGTGTTTGATCGCCTGATGAAGAAGCTGCACTTCTAGATGGAGATGCTCTTAAAGGACTCGGGGGACCTATTCTCGTTTTACGTAAACCGGTCTCGATACTTTCCGTCTCAACGCATGATCTTCCTTGATCTGCTTTCGGTTGTTCTGCAACAAAACAAATTCATTTTAATTATTTTAGTTACTAAATTAAATGGGTTCGGTTAATTAGGTTGATTGATTAATTAAATTGGAGTTTAATCCCTGAAGCAATTTTAACTTAATGAGTCAAAGCAGTGAAATTATAAAAATCAATTTGAGGTTAATTATCAAGTAATAAAACAGCGCATTGAAAATTGAAATGAAACTTCATTCGAAAAATAATAAAAATATCAAGTGGGATTTTTTTATCTCGAAAATAAATGCCGGCGCCTATCCGATTTCGGTTAATCCTTTGTAATATTAGAATATCTTTTTTAAGCTCCAAGTGCCACGCGATCAGGTCATCGAAGTTTCGAAAGTGACACCCACACTTATTGAAATTTCCACAAGTCTTGATTTACAATTAGAGACACAAATCGCCAAATTCGTATTTATCGAGTAAACTTATTTGAACTACCATTTTTGAAATTAGCATATCGTGTGGGCTTTTAGGAATTCAATTCCTAAACTATATTTACATTATGGCTCGAATTCTATTAATAAACTGAACGCATTGTGATAGTTTAACAATATAAAATTTGCAATTATGAAAGGAGTAAGATCAGAGTTATTAAAACAAACAATGATGACATTGCAGAAAAATGTTTCTGACTGTAAACTAATATACCTAGGTACAATGAATAAAAATCAAATTATAAAATTGAAAAAATTAAAAATCTATTAATATCATGCATTGAATGCTAATTGATTCGGACAAAAATGAAAAAATTCTGCTCTGCGCGAAGATTATTTTCAATCTTTGTTAAATTTTTTTACACCCATCGAATCGCCTTCGATGTGACAAGATTGAATTGATTTCGACCAAAGTGCGATTCTTGACAGCCAAAAAATCGCACTTGTATTTTATTTTTAATCCTCCAGTGGACTATTAAAAGACCATCAGTTTCAGTATATCAAGTGAAGTGGAAGCTTCGGATCACTTTGCATATCATCAGATTTATAAGTATCAAATTTAGCTGGTAACCTGATAAATCGAGTGATATAGTTAAAGAAAAAATTTGAACGCTTCATTCAAAAATAGATTCACAAAATAAACTAATAAATTATTAGAAAACATTGTTGATGTAATCTCAGACATTAATTATCTGACATTCAATTTTATACATGTATTATATGCAATTCGGAAGGTCTAGGTCGTGATTCATCATCATTCACTTGATAATTGTAGATGAGATCTGGACACCTGATGTGATTATTTGGTGAGTTGGTAAAAAGGGTTCTAAAGAGACTTATTGTGAATCAAAAGTTGGCAATTGTTCGGAGGACAGGTTGTTGGTTCGCCCACGCTTCAAGGGATCCCATAGACGTACGTTCAGCTAAATGTCAGCCCAGCCTCTTTGCGATTTCATACGTGGCTTGTGTACTTTGAATATTAATGGTCTGCAGGGTGGTCCAAACTCGAGATGACAGCCGACCTCCAAGGCACTCTTCGACTCCACTATAATTCCCAACACTCTCATCTTTCTTATCAATTTCTAATTTATTGTTAGAATTCACAATTATAAATATGGGTCAAAATATCACTAATATTCATCCAATTCGTTCAGTATCTTCCTGATGTGGTAAATTTAATTCTTAAATGTTATCTTATATCAAATTTTTTTCAATTCAAGTGCAATTTTTGAAGAAATAGTTCAAGATCAAATTATATACAAAAATGTCAGCTCGATATTTATATTATGCTTATCATGAGCGATGCGTAAGATAAGACACCATGTCTCAATAAAATGATGTTTTGCATTTGGTTGTTCTGAATCTTTTTCATCACTCCATTATCGCATTGTTAAATTGAATGACTTGTCTATTACACCAACATCAAAAGTACCGATTCGAATGCAAAAACATTCGAAAACTTTCTTTCCCAGCGGGATGCAAATTTTATCGCGGTCGATATTCCACCTTAGTCACCCGGAAGGAAAATTCTTTTTCCATTTTCGAAGGCTAAATCGCGAATAAAAGGTTATCGCGAGCTCTGATCTGAGTGACCCACGTCAGTCACGAGGCATGTTGCCTGTTTTATTGACAAGAATGGAATGCAACGGTATATATTTTATCCTTATCCGATGTAATAGATATGGGAATCAATTTATCGTGCTCTGGCGACTTCATATATATATATTATTCATTTATCTTAAAATAAATAAAGTGCGTACAAAGAATTAAATGTGTCTCAATTGACCGCTGTTGATGAGCCAAAAGTTTAGAACGTTCAAATGAACAAATTCCTTTTCTGATACTGATGATTCTGATGATATTTCTGAAAATAATTATTGACTTGAATTAAAAGTAAAAACGTGAATTAAAAATTAAGTGAGTTTATAATTTATTTGTTCATATTTTAAGGAATATTGCTATAATAAAATTGTAATTTGCAGAAGGAAGAAACAATATATTCATATTTTAAGGAATATTGCTATAATAAAATTGTAATTTGCAGAAGGAAGAAATTTCGTTCATTTGAACGTTCAGAACTTTGGGAGCATCCGCTGTTGAAATTTCCTCCATCAGAGTGAGTTTATTTTGATGGATTTCAATTATCAGCTTTTACCAAATATCAAAATTGATTACACAGAAAACCTAAAGGGATCAAAACGTTGCAAAATGATACTAATTTCTTGGATCATTCTACAGATTCAAAAAGCGGTATCATTTTGGAACGTTTTGATCCCATTAGGTTTTCTGTGTAGCAGATTATCAACTGTTTTTCATTTTTGTATTTTTTACCTATTTCTGATCTAGTTTTGGAAATTGTCATTGGTCCTTTCAGAAGCACTTAAACATTGGATGATATTTACCGGATAAGCTTTTGACCAGTTGATAAAATTTTCCATTGAGCTCTGGTCTCCAAATGCACTGTTCTTAAGAAACGAAGTTCTATTCCAGCTCAAGAACTACATTTGTGATCTATCGGTACAGAGGCCATTATTCAATCAAGTTCTGTTATGAAGGATAACTATTATAAACATGAGATTATTTCTCTCACAGGATATCAAATCGGGGTTTTGAATATAGTTTCAAGTATAGACTAATAAAATCATGATGCAAGTTATATTCAATTTATGGAGCTGACATATATTTGAAATATTTATATATATATATATTTAAATATGCGGCTAGATTCTTTAAGTGACTTTCCGGCAACGGTATCAATTCAGTGTTTCTCGCTATAGTTTCTCCTAAACGATCTGCCCTTTCCCTTTGCCTTTTTCGTTGTCTCTCTTTCTCTCTTTTTTATCGAGTTTTCAAATAGTTCCCACACCCTCATTTCGTGAAGTAGCGCAGTCGTGCCGCGGCCTCCAGGGATGGGCGCTACTATAACGTGAGCACAACTTGAACTTTCACTCTGTTAGCGATCTTATTGAATTAAGAAATCTGTAATTGAATAATTTTCATGCCTTTGAAATTAATATCCATTGAGATCGTCGATGTGATCAGTGTCGCTCTTGGCCATTAACCTCTGTTGCGTTCCGCTTAATAACGCCACATGAAAAGGAGGCGGACATGATTGGTATCGAATCCGAAAAATTGCGAAACGATAGGTCGCAATTGTTAAACATTTAGGGTTAATTTTCTTTACTTCCGTCAATATTCCAATTTTACCCACCAGAACAATTGTTCATTCTTTTTTACTTTCTCTCAATGTTATAATTTTTTCCCCTCTACTATTTATTTTTACCTGGAAAAAGAGAGTAGCTGGAAAAAAGAGGTGTTTTATGAAAAACTTTCTTTCCAGAACAAACACGGATCGATTGAGCTCAATTTAGAATATCAATTTCCGTTGTAAGCGTCAATAGTGACCTTCACCCATACTGGAATATGAATATCTGATAAAACTTGTCCTTTTTTTGCACTTATTTAATAAATTAAGTGCGATGGCTAAAAAGTAGAACACCCGCAAATTGGGAACATTGATACTGATCAATGATCATAGATTTCTGATAAATACTCGCATGTTCTTTAATATATCAAATATCGTTACACTGTAAATATTTCAATAAATTTTATACAAATATAAAATTCTTTCTTTATCATTAAATCAAACCTAATAGTAATTCATTGACCTCTGATTATATTCGAGAAAATAAGAGAATGAACTATCGAAAACATTGCGTCAAATGTGTTATTTTTACATTCTCATTTCTTCCTAAAGTTGACGTGAAGATTATATTGATATAAGAGCTTTATTATAATGTATGATCTGATAGTGAATTCCGGCGAGGGATCTTATTATAAAGCATTGACAGTAATCTGGTCATTTTTGACAAGGTGGAAGAATATTACTTACTGTGACAGTCGACAACCGTGGGCGATCCTTGAGTACCGGTTCCCGTACTAACGTTCGTTGTTGTTGATTGTACAGCGCCTAAACTTCGGTAACCTTCGTCGGAGACCTCGCTACCGTTGTCGGAATGTTCGCCATCGCCGTGCGGCGACTTGGGATACTGGGGACTTTCTTTTCCAAAAGATTCACTCGTCTCGTCCTTGACGGGAGGACTCGGTGTTGGACTACGACTCGATGAATCTTCTTGACATTTGTAATTGTATATTGTTGGCTCATACTTTGGAGTGTCATCTTTATCTGTTGTTCTACGAGCGACGCCACCTTCTACGACGTAACGCTTCGAAAATTCCTCGGAGAGAGGCACCTTTGCCTTGATCTCTTGATGAAGGTCCTTTTTAGGATCCTGAAACATTTTTTTTTCTTGTTATAGTCATTCAAAAGTCTTTATATTGTTTTGAAGTTTAGATCATGAGTTTTCGAGAGTCAGTTGATCGGGTCTTGCGTCGCCATTTTAAATGCGCGCGTCACTAGTCAGTGGTTTTCAATTTAACCGACTTTCTTTATGAACTAATTTTTGACTCGCGAGAACTCACTGAACAGTAAAAATAATTCACCTGATAATTATCCTGATGTCGGCTGTGATACATCTGAGATCGTCCATCGTACTTGACTTGCCGGATTTCTTCATTAAGCGCCTTTCGCGTTGGATCGAGACTTCTGGGAGATGTTGGTTTACCATTTTCCACCTTTGGAGTTGGACTTCTAGATCTGGGATGTGTTTTCGGTGTTGGTGATCTGGACCTCAGTTTCCCGGCATCTGATTGATGGCTCTGATTATTGTGGAACTTCCTCTGCGGTGTGGGACTTCTGGAACGATTTCCATTCTTTTTCATTTCTTCACCGAGAAGTCTGTTGCCATGGTATGGAGTCGGTGATCGAGATCGATTGCTCGAAACGCTCCTGGGGATTTGCAATGATAATGGCTGCTGATTTTGAGATTGTAACGTGCCTGCGCAGGATCCGACGCTAGAGGCGGAACTGCGGCGGGTCCTTGGAGGTGATCTGAATGGAAAAAAGTGGGATTCTATCGTGCTAAATATCCTGCCATAACAATTCTAAATATTACCCGCTCTATCATTACGCAACTTTCCATATTAAAAATATTAATATTCAATTCAATTAAATATTCAATTCAAATGTAAAAAGTAAAAAAAAATATATCATATTTGGAAATGAAAAAATTAAATCTAACCTAAATCACTTCTTTAATCGAAAAGTTGGATAATTTTGACGGTTATTTATCATTGTCATGCAGTGAAAAATGGAGAAAATTCTTTTTTGAAAATGAATCGAAGGCAAGAGGCAGGAAGATGTGTGATTGATAAAAATAACAGAATTCTCACCGTTCGTAATGCACCTGCGCGCTGCCAAGATCGAAGGATCCTCCAGCTTTCTGGATCAATTTCGCTGAGATCATTGATCGATGAGCTGAAAAGAAAATCTCTTTCAGCCACCCAATATTATTACAACTAATTAGTTCTTTTCACCCCAATATGTGGAATTGTATTTTCTACTATCTTAATTACAAAAAATAATTAAATTAATATTAATATAATAAAATAATATTTATTAATAATAATTGTTCTCGAAATGATATTTATTTTAAAGATTCACCAAGATGTGGTTTAAAAATTTTTAAATAGAATTAAAAGACCCTAAGGAAGTGAGGCACTCCATAAAAGATGAGGCATACGACTAACGCGTTACATCCTTGGGATTTTTTAACGAATTTGTTAATTTCGACGATCGTTAAAGAGGTAATTGGCCAATAACATGGTTTAAAACTGCATTTAACGTCGGAATTCCACCCGTGTTAGTATCACTAACGGTTTGTGAAAATTGAGGATTTGAATGCACATAAAGAGACAGAGGGCATTGTCCTTAGCGAGAGGGAATTCAAAATAGCTATGAAGTTTTAGATTAAACATCACTATTCGAAGAGGAATAATATTTGGTTGAAAAATAAATCTGAAACGATAGAGAAAGATAATAGTCCTGCTGCTGTTTATATAATACTCACAGGTTCGACATCGACAGGGGTCGTGTTTGTCCAAATAATGACTGAGGGTGTCCCAGCCTCCGCCCACTCGTACCATCACATGACTTCTCAGGATCCTCACGAAAATGAGTACCTTGGTGTCCCCAATACGATACTTGCCCTCAGAGACACGAATCATTGGAAATTGTGTTGGACAAGTACATCTCTCAACCAGATCGCGAACCTTTTTTGAAAACAAAAAGAATTTTTATAGTTTTAATTTTCTGTTTCTTCAACAAGAGGGAATATTACATATTATACTAGTTTACTTTTCAAAATTGTTTCGAATTTTTCTTTCCATCGGAAAGCAAATCTGAATCAATTTCACACTTGTGAAAAATTTATTTTTCATTTCTTTTCTTTTCTTGGGTTCTTTTTTCTTCTCTTGTAATATGGTTGTAATATAATCGTTTCTGATTCGAGTCCGCCGATGACTCAAGAGTTTTCGATCGTGGAAAGAATACCCTATCGGCTAGTCAGTGTAATCCCACTTTCTATAAGTTAGAAATACTCACGTGTGCCTATTTTTCTTTTCTATGCTTTTTTCCTATTTTCTCCCGTATTTTACTTTTCTGGTTTGTTATTCTTTTCACTTTGAAAGACATCTTCCAACTGAGTAATTTTAGAAAAATTTATTTCTATTACGAACAAAACTATATCTTTGTCGGAATGGGATGAATTATTTTTTCAAGAATGTCTAATTTAGTAAAAATTATTTCGCAGAAATTTTTGTTCGTCTTAATCTTAGAAAAGTGAGACTGAACTGAAATTAGTACGATTTTTACTGTTTCAGATTAAGAGAGATAATTTTCATATTTGGTTTTTATAAGAAAAAGAAAAAAATTCGCAGTTTAGGATTAAATTTTTTTCTATTATTTAAGTACCTAAACTGTACAAAAATTAGATTTGAATAACTAAATCCATGCAATTATGGAAAGAATTGAATATTAAATACGAACACCTGTATAAATAAGGCGTTTTTCTTTATTCCCAACTGCTGTTGTTATAAAATTCTAGTGATGTGATCGTCACTCTAAAACAATCAATCACGTTTGCGAAATACAAGATCATTAAAAGACATTGTTGGAAAATTGGAAAAATCTCTTATTGACTTTCGATGATATCAGGGAGCAATAAATGATACTGTCAGCGGGTTTTCTTTGATCAATTCCAAGTCGATAAAATCATCACTAAACAATGTGGATTTTTTCATACATATATTGAGATCAAATTTTTTTTTTATAATGTCCCTGAACAGGGTTGTCACAAGTCAGGGAAATCAGGGAAAATGAAATTGGTCAGATAAAACAGGAAAATTTTAGAAAATTTTATCAAAACCACTACGGAAAAATATAAAATTTCTAGAATTACTACAAAAATTCTCGTTTTTAGTTTCCCAAAAAGCTTGAATTCTTCTTGAATTTTTTTCACCTTAAAAACTTTTGAATCAAAATGAATTTTAAAACAATACCTTGATTGTTTCTTATTTCTGTAAATAATTAAATGTATTTTCAATAATTAAATTCCAGAATAACTTTCTTAAAGTTATTAATTATGTATAATTTATTAACTTATAGAAAAGATTTTAGTTAAAAACAGTTGCAATATTCAGACATAATTGAATTTCAGAAGGTTTTAAACTAAAATTATTTTAGTTTAAAACCTTCTGAAATTCAATTATTTCTGAATATTGCAACTGTGAAGAAATTAATAATTAAATATTTGTTTAAAAATTTATTCACGTTTTAAATAATTTTATTTAGAATTCTGAAAAAATTATGTTTCTAAGAAATTTGAATTAAATTTTTAAAAGATACTTATCTTTTAAAAATTTAATTCAAATTTCCTATCTATAGGTACACTTGAATTTTCTTCAAAATTAAAAATAATTAAATTTGTTGATGAATTTCATTCGAGATTTAAAAAGAAATCGAATTTTAAAAGAATTTTAATTTAATAATTGAGAAATAATTGAATTTTACAAAGAGAATTCGTAATTTCACAATCGAATGTATTGATCTATTTGTTAGTGTAAAAAGCAGCAATTAAAGGGTCCAAATTCGATTTAAAATAATTTAATTTCGAAAGAGTTACAATTAAAATTTTCAATAATTATTTAATTTTCAAAAGATTTAAATGAATAAGTTATTTTTTAAATTGAAGTTTCAAAAAATTTTATTTAAAATTCTGAAAAATTAGGTTTTTAACATATTTCAGTTCGATTTTTTAAAGATAATTGAATTTTTATAAACAAGTAATTGAAATTGTTTTAAATAATTGAAATTTCTGAAAATTCTGTTTAAAATAATTGAATTTTTAAAGAATTTTATTGAAATTGTTAAAAAAAATTAAAATTAAAATTAAAAAAAATTAAGTTAACTACAGTAACTAATTTTATTTTTAAATTAGAATAATAATTGATAAACACCACAAATGTTTTAAATAAGATTTTTGCTTACTAAAAATTATATTTTTTTCTATTAATTATGAAAAATTTTAAATTGTAAATTTAGAGAAAATTAATATAAGTAAATAATATGGAAATTTAGTGTTTTTGTATGAAAAATTATCTTTTTTTTATAATTTAACTCCCTTTGAAATTTTTTAATATAGGGATCAAAGAAAAAGTCAAAATTTTGTCTGAAAATCTGGGAAAAGTCAGGAAAAAACAACAAAATTGGATATTTTTTTGGTTGCGAGGAAAGTTTTTTCCACTCCAGATTCAGGGACTTAATCATAAAAATTCCATTGGAGCTAAAACTTAAAATGATTTTATTGTAATTCTACAGTCGTACATTTACACTAGAGACTTTGGCAATTTATCATGCATTTCATAATAAATTATACTAATGCCAAACCCCTTTATTAATTTAGTTAAATTTGCCTTAAATTTGTCTACAATCGGCATTTTCCGACTTGAATATTATTGCGATCAATTCATGGTTGTTTTATTGCATTTGATTATCGTCTGAACACCCACTGATCTTTTGACAGTGGTGAAAATTATTTATTAGGAGCACGCGGCTCACAGGTAGTCGCACAAGATTCTTAGTCACGGCCGATTGAGAAATGATCATACTGAGAATCAAGTATTATAAGATCGCGATACGTTAGCGCGAGCGTATTTTACAATATTTTGCGCAACACTTTGGTTCATGTTGTTTATGTCGTAGACAGAGAGACAGAAATGTTATAATGCACTGTGACAAGTGGTTTATTGCCCGGCAATTAACTCGATGACGGTTTTGTCCAGTCGTCTTTTAAAGTTGTTTTCTATAAATAGCGAGACACCATATGTATTTATAAAATAGTTGTATCTGTTATATTCAATGAGAGTTTTCTTGTTTGGCGATATTTCACTTTCACACATTGTTGAATGTATTTTTGTCAGTTCAGTGCCATACATAACATGTTTACCAGGTAGTTACAAGATCTGTTATATGGTGGGACTGAATTATATACAGTTGTAATATGCACTTTGAAAGGGACTTATATTTTACTTTTTATCCGGGTATTAAACTTTGTAATTTAAAAATAGTTCGGTGGTAATAAATTTTCCTCTTCCGCCTTTTTGTGAAAGACTTTAAACTAATTTTGATAAAAAAGAATTTCCTCTTTAAGTCCTCATACGGGATGTTCGTCTTTAATTTCTTGAGACATCTCAAGAACATCTGAAATTCTCTCTGTTTGTTGTTTTTTTGTTCTCATTATAAGGGTAAAAATCACAACTGAATCAGTGGAGCATAAGGGTCAAGTTCGTGGCAATGTTTAGTTGTTGTGTCGCAGTTTCAAGTTTGATAGATTGAAGTGATAACTTCCTGTAACGGTCACATGTTGGAACAAAAACAACTCTGCATTGTTTTCCCATTTCATTTATTATTGATTACGATCAGCGATATTTGAATTACAAGTTATAGAGTATGACGTTTATGACGATGAGGAATATATACACGAACGGAATAGCAATTAGCCTTTCATTTCCGAAATATATGTCGAACATTCGATTATATATAGGCAGTCTTATACAGAATTGCTCACGTAGCATTTGCAAAATGTAATTTTCAGCAAAAATGATGAATTATTGGAAAATTTCTAAATTTACTCTCATCGTAAAATTATTTTTTCAATTCTTTCCATCTGTTGAATTTTGTTACTTTGGAAAAGTTCATGTTATTGATAATTCTAATTCTTGAAAATGTTTTCAAAATTTTTGCAATTTCATAAAAAGACAAATTTTTCTCTTTGTTTTTGTCCACAAACTTCTATTTTAGTTTTGTCCTAAATTTTCACTTCGAACTGAAATTGTACAGAGTTTCGAAAGATACACTCTAATGGGGAGATCGTTATCTTCCAAAACACAAGATCTCATTTTGTAAGAATCAGGTGTTGAAACGTGTGAGCGTGTGGTCATCAATCCAGAGCCACTAGTTGATGAGTTTACCGATTTCAATTGAAAATTACCGAGAATTAAGTTTGAAGCCATAATCAGCCAATCAAGTTTCTCTTTTTGGATCGAAGTTGGTACACAAATTATAACTGCAATCCAAGATGCCGATTGACCAATCAAGCCCATTGCCAGCGGAAGTTTCACTCTAGAAATGAAAAGATGATTTGAATTTGAGTAGTCATTGTTTTTTTCTTTCCATCGTCGAGGTCGTTCTTCGACCCTTTGCAATATTAGCTCCGATAATAATCCACGGCCAGTTGCTTTTGCAGGCTACGTTTCCGGTTTGTCAGACGTCTATTGAATCAGGAGCTGTAGCTCGTTTAGATGTATATACTATAAGAAAGGCAATATATGTAGTGGCAACGTGAATCGGGCGGGACAAATTGTATGGCGCATTGCAGGTGGGTTATGATGCTATAATGCAAGGCCGTCTCGACTTACGTAATCTAAACCAACGATATAGAATAGAGATTAACAGTATGTAGTATAAAAGGAGAGAAGGAGAAAATCTCTCTGGTAGAAAGAGAGAAAGGAATGTGTTTGTTCCACACAGTCAAAAAAAAAAAAAATCGACTGACTGGTAAGAATTTGCCGACCTCGTGCCATAGAACCCTATCAGCTCGAGAGATTTCATGCCGTGAAAACATCCCCAACTAACGCTCATTGGCGTCACATTATCCGTTTTCAAGAAAGAGTTAATTTTCCCTTTCTTACATTGCAAGAGAAATTAGGTTTCAATTTAAATAAAGATTTTAATTACACAGAAAACCTAAAGGTATCAAAACGTTGCAAAATGTTACTGCTTTCTTGGATCATTCTACAAATTTATCCAAAAAGCGGTATTATTTTGCAACGTTTTCATCGCTTTAGGTTTTCTGTGATTTCTCTCTAAACCTGAATTAGTGAAAAGTCTTCCACTAATTCAAATTAGTAGTAATTTCCACTAATTTTTAGTAAAATTTTACTATTTCATTTAGTAGTCCTAATTTTTTTTTTCTAAAGTTTTAGTAGAAAATTACTAAAAATTAGTGGAAATTTCTACTAATTTGAATTAGTGGAAGACTTTTCACTAATTCAGATTTAGAGAGTTCATTGAAAAGCTAAATTTTCAACCATAAGTCGCTTGCTGATTTTGAAATATAGCACAAATATTTGAATCAGCCGCATGTTAACGGCTTCTTTTTGCTGATTCAAAAAAGATCTGTCACGTATTTCTTTCTTTCTTATCTAATTTTATATTAGTTTACGATTCTCGACCATTGCCATACTAAAAATTTCCATCACGGCTGATATTATAAATAACTGATTTACAATTTCCTGTAGAGTTTGTTTGTCCGCTAGAACGATAGTCAATCGTATACATGAATTTCTTCAGAAAGTGTAGATCACGAGGCATAGTTTAGCCTTAAATGCATTTTAGCATTGATTCTCTGTTAGATAGTCCATTGTCAATGGGTTTCTACTTTGCGAGTCGATTCACAATGGGATAAAAATGTTCGCCACAGAGATGTGTCAGTTTTTCCAGATACAATCTGTAAATTAGTTTTCCAAATCAGTTCTGTATCGATCGTCACTAAAATGGAATAAGTATACCTAATATATAATAATTATTCCCACTTATTTTAACTAAGATCATAGAAAACCTAAAGGGATCAAAACATTGCAAAATGATACTGTATCATTCTACAAATTGATCCAAAAAGCGGTATCATTTTGTAACGTTTTTGATCCCTGGGTTTTCTATGGAATGGATAAATATTGTCAATGTTGAGATTATTAATGCTGAGATTATTATCAAAATTTTTGAAAACAATAATAGCAATTACGGATGATGAGAATAAGGAAACAATGAAAAACGAAAGTGCGGCAAGGTTGTTGGTTTCGATCCGTTAATGATTGTGTTGAGTTAATGGGTTTCTTGAGTGGCTGCGCCATTGAGCACGTGAATGCATCTCTTCTCTCGTGGTTAGGCGTATGCAACACATGTTTGTATCCGTATATATAGAGAAGCGTCGGGAACCTGCCAAGATTAGTTTTCTTCGCGTTTGTTGTTACGTTAATGGACACGTTGACGCGGAAGCGCGCAGAATAAAACCTATGGTGACCCGGCCTCAAAAGATGGAGGGATAAACAGGAGATCTGCTTGTACATGGTTCAACGATCGCCTCTCTTTAGAACCGCGCGACGTTCATTGTAAGCATTCCCAACAAGGCGAGTGAGGTCAAAGAAAACCGTGTACCATGTCTCGATCATTTGGTCCTTTACTTGTCTTTTGTCCTCTCTAGAGCTTCGCATGTACATTGTTCGCCTACAATTAAAATCCATATATACAATAATTGGAAATGTGACCCAAATCAACATACCAAGTAATTATTCTTCATCTAAAAGTATCTAAGTCCTGTGACTGTATTTTTGTGGACTAGTTTGCAATTTTTGTATATTTTCACATAAATCTCGAAATTTGAAAGAGAGTTTGCAATATTACAAAAGGTTGATTTGCGTTAAATATCTCCATAACTTTCATAAAATGGAAATAAAGTTTAAAAAGACAAGGATGTAAATACGTGTGTTACCAAGAAGAACTGCCGACAAAACTGACAATTTTCTATTCTGTACGTTTATATCAGCGCCTGCGGTAAAGGCTTGTTAGCCGATCATCTTTCTGCTCAGGAGGATTATAATGGAAAGTGCCGCACCATTCTCGTTACAAGTGACTTTTGACTTTTGCCGCATGATTGCAAATGATTGTTGGGGCAATTTGTTGTCGCCAATGTTGATGACGAGTGCGCCGTTTTCTATATATCACAAATATTCCCATTAGACATCAATACCATTATCCCTTGTTATGTATATTTGTATATCGATATAATAAATATACCCACACAGGGAGATATACCCATATATACAATATACCCACATATATGGAGAAAAATGAATATATCGTCATAATGTATCATATATGTTTCATTACATTGAATATGGCTTGATATTAGCCAACTCTCAGGTGGTTGTTTATCATTGCGTAAAAGATTGATAATGAGAGGAATGCTTTCTATTTTCTTTCAACTGGTTTATCAACAAATGAGGAGTAGCGAGAAATGACAGGAGAAAAGTTAGTCCTGGCTACCACCATCATCTATCCCCACAAGCACGAGACTAGAGAAAGTGATGGAACTCACCAAGATCCTGATGATTATCTTGGCGTTATCGATGAGAATAATCTTCCCAGAGCTATATATATATATATATTGTGGGGGAGGGGGGAGTTTATCGTGGGAAGAGAATAAGTGATCCAGGTTGTAACCTCTGATGTTGGTTTCGACCCCATATCACTCACTCGTTGACACGTTCATGAGCCTTTTTTGCGACCCTAAAAGTCACCCCTTGAAAACCCTTTACGAGATTTAAAACCCTTTAACCGCATATAATTTTCATTATCACATTGTTGCGTAAACGTTTTATTTGTTTCAAAAATGAGTAACGTTTGCTCAGTTTTTTTATATTTACGTAAGATATACATATGGAAAGGAAACCGGATGATAAGATTCGAAGGACAGATTGTACGATGACAACTCCAAAAAACAAATCCGGAAGTAGACAACCTATCTTGTCCACAAGTTTTCCTCGTTCTATTTAGAATTTATTTTCATAAATTGTTTAATATCTTTTTCGAATTCAGGACTCTGGATATATCGACAAGTTTTCATAACGCTTGCGCTCGGTAATGATAAATTCAATATATATAATAAATATTCTAATTTTCCCCGGTGATTTCGCTTTCTCCACTCAGGAGTGAGCTCAGGAGCGAGCTCAGGAGTGAATTTATACAAGAAATAGCGGAGGAAGTCGCTATGAGAAAAGGGTACCGACTTTAAAGCACATACAAGTTTTGCAAGATACGTCAAAGCGGTTTTAAAATACTTGTTACAATGATTTTTTTAGCCTCGTAAATAAATGTTGAAGAAAAATCGATAGACACAACTAAAGAATATATGACTTGAGCAATATGCGCGTCCTTGTCGAATCATATACGGATAATTATTGTCACAACTTTCAATTACGAGACATTTCCTGTTTTGTAAAATATGATCATATTATTGGAAATTTCTATTATTCTTTCAAGGTTTCATTGGAATTGATTTAAAAATCCCTACGCGGTCCATTTTTTTCTCCTTTCTTGCTGAAAGCATCATCCCGTTGCGTGGGAAAGTTGGGTTTTTTGTTTCTAATCTAATTACAAGGTTGAAATCTGCTAAACCTGTGTTTTAAGTCGCATATTTTTGTTAACACTGCCGGGCAACAAAACGGAGTGCGAAAGAAAAGGATTATGTGGGCGGGCCACTCCTTCGTGTCCGAACGACTTTTAATAATCGTTTCGATTTATCAATGCAGCGAGGCTAATTAGTAAGCTCCCTTCTCTTAATTTATGCATATTGTACTTCCTCTTTTTTGATGCAGCATCTTACTTCTCTTACCCTGAGCCACAAAAAAAAGAGTAGTAGCTATTTAATTCCATACGCCCCCGCCCCCCGGAAGGCATGATCAGGAACTTCAAGTATTGATTATGCTAGCATAGTGATTTATTCTGAAATTACATTCAGAGAAATGCTTCCTTTTCAATGACAAGCAAACTGGCGTTGCGTAAAATCGTCGAAATTAGCGTATCAAAGAGAAAATAGCGCACTTGCAATATTATCAAGCAGATTGCAGGTTGTTTGTGCTCCGTTTAAGAAAGTAATGCATTTAATGCACTTCACTGATAAAATTTCTCATTGATCTAATTTTGCTCCCAATTACTTTCATATGTCGATTATGGTTATCTGAATTTTTTTTTCTTTTCTCTTACTTTGGAAACTTCTCCCGATAAATGTAGATTACTTTCATTACATTGCATCACTGTGCGTTTTTTTTTTTGTCCAACATCCTCTTTTGCGAGAAAGGCAAAACAAATAATAAGTCATCGATCATGGTCGATGTAATTCGCACATAAATCAATCGATTGGATATATTTCTCCTAATGGGTTTCATATACAAATCATAATTTTGAAATTGTTTCCTTCTTGATGAAAATTGAGTTGGAAAATTTTAGTATATGAAAATTTGAAAGTGAAATCATATGGGTAAATAGTGGTGTTTTATGAGTATGGAAAAAGTATCTGAAGAAACCTCATATTGAAGTGAGAGGAGAGGTTTTCTTTATATGAATTTCTTGGGTTTGTTGAACGTCTTTGACTTTATGTTATCAGGTACGTATTTCGAGAGAGTGAAGTCAATTTTACAGGTTTTCCTTTGCGCAGCTTTTCAGAGGTCGTCCCGGCGCCGGCGTCTCTGTAATCAATACGCCGCAATGGTTCTGCAAACTCGAAACTCATTTGTATTCCGTTGATTCGCTTTTCAATATAGCGAATGTAGCCCAAAGTTTTCCTTGGATTTTGGTAAAACTTCAAAATTATCTGCGGTTTGATTATAATTTACAAGAGATGTTTAGAGACATTTGCTCATCCAAATACTTGATTTTGATAGTTTTGATAGATTTTGATAGATTTGATGTTTATAGAGTTGTGGAATTATTAGGACGAATATTAGTTTTATTGAATAGTTTAATATTACTCAATGTCCAATTATCATCTGTTTATTAACACCTTCCATTCAAGTCGGCGACGTAACAAGAAAAGCCTCATCCTCCATAATAACAGGTTAAAAGATGACGATTTCTTTAAAAGTCCACTAGGTATGAATTACATCATTATTATAATTTATGAAGGTACATTGTAGCGGTAATACATAATCTAAATATATACTTAAAAAATTTTTCCCCATATGACATATTATTATTTCTCAATCATAATCCGTCATTCATTAACTTGATTTTTATGCCAATGTTGTTTAACGACCTCTTTGATAATCGTTGGGTGCAACTTTGCATCCAGTAACTAGTTTCTCATTAAGGTATTTATAAAGAAAGTTGAGCTCAACAGAATAATGAAGAATGATGGATCTTCCTTTAGGAAAACTATTAACTCGTGATTTTTTATTTCATACTTTACTTGTAATTTACAGTGTTATAGACAAACTGGTATATCGGAATTGTTTGCTCCTGACCACTTGGGTTGTCAAGTTTCCTGTTAATCAACATCGTTTAGGAAGCACTTCAAGTGTACTTTATTGGAATAGCCTAGATGTTGTGGTCGAAGACATTAAGAAGGTGTCTTGTTAAACTTTCTTGTGCTTCTTCTTCTGCTTATGAGAATTGCATCCATGAAAGTGATGCTTCATAATCATAAAAGATTCTATTCGATCGGAATAAGGCCAAAGTTTTCAATTTTTTTGATAAATTCCAAATTGATACCAAACAATACCAAACAATATTGTAAAAATATTTCCAAAAATTGTTTCAATATCTGGAGCAATACTGCAAACACAGAAAATCAAACACAGAGAATCGATCAAAACGTTGCAAAATGATACCACTTTTTGGATCAATTTTTAGACTGATTCAAAAAACAAGTATCATTTTGCAACGTTTTGATACTTTTAGGTTTCCTGTAAATTCGTCTCAATAGTTATGAGTACTGAAAACAAATAAACGAGTCGATTCGAAATTTAATGGTTGAAATTTGAGACTTGCTGCAAGTTATGCATTTTATGAGATAACTAATGTGGACTTGGAGAACATCAAGTAGTGTTCTCCATAAAGCAACATAAAAGGAAAAGTACTTAACTGAAGAATAATAAGACTTTCAAGGAATTTTTAAGCTAACGTGCAGGTAGGGAAATAATGTAGGTCGCCTGGCAGATTGCTTCTCGACTCTTTGGAAGACTCTTTATTTAGAGAGGAATTGCGGAGGAGGGTTTCAATTTTCATTGTTTTCAGGGGTTGCGAAGTTCTTCTTAAAAGGTAGAAGACCTTTCTCGAGTTTTCAAGTATATATTCTGAGACAATAGATTACATTTCACACAACTAAGATTTTGCAAATCTTAACTAGAGAAATTGGACCCAAATTTCACTATTCAAATAGTGATTCAAATAGAATTCACTATTCTCATAATTCTTATTTAATATTCAAAATACTAACTGCAAAATTGAAACAATAGTGTAAACCTGAGAAAATTGAACTAATGCGGATTTTTCCCTTGCGGTTAATATTGGATAATTATCAATTAGGATTGAGTCAATGGAGCAAAGATGTTGGTATTAAATTTCTGACCCATTTCTCTCCCTATCGATAAATAACGATTAGCTAAGAACTAAACCGCAGGGAGACCTTGCACGGCTCGGTAGCCTTCTCTTCTAGCGATCTTAGGTTAATTGTTTATCTCCAATAACTAAAAGGCCATCAATACTTAACAGACCCTTTTAAGGTTGTTCCATGAACGCAAAAACAGTTTCTTTCATCAAAATAAACCCATAGCTAACCACAATGTAATTACTAATTATACTATAAATTCATATCCAAATTTGGTTTCTCATTGAGTCAGCGATTTTCCATCAATTGTTCTTTTACTCCTTTCCAAAACAATCTTGATCGCATTTATTCCATATGTAATTTGGAAATTTATGGAAAATGGACATATGGAAAATTCGACATCATTCAGATTCCTTAATTTATGTTCTGCAATAAGGGAGATTAGAATTAAAAATTAATGGAAAGGGGAATAATAATTGTTTTATTGTGGTGTGGAATTTGTCACTTTGTATAGACAAAAGGAGAGAGAGGGAGATATATATCGTCTGAATGAGAGGGTTCTAAATTCTCCAGGGCTATAACCTCATCGTGTTTGGTATAAGATAAGACTGTCTGATTCATGCGGTGTTATTTAGAGCTAAAGCGATGCTTCGAATATTCCCATCAGACGGCATTTAGTCATATATTTAGCTTTATATATTTGCAAAAAGAGAATTTCCGCCTTAGACATTTTCCACAGTGCCATTTCTAGGAAAATTGACTCACCAAGTGTGCGTATAGCGTGTATTTAGAGAATAGGCTTTTAAAACTCGATTAAAGCATAAAAAAATGGAGATTTATGGCCAATTCGTCTTGTAAAGTTTATAAAAGAATTTCTTGAAAATGTGGAACAAAGGGCATTAAAAAATACTTAAGTAAATAGTCATGTTTTCCAGTCGATTTTATGTATACGTATAGAAATTTTATATACACAAATCTCCAATTCAGAGAGAGAGATTTCAACATATTGACACTCCTAATCCATTAATTAACGAATCATGTTAATTATGAAGTCTAGGGGACTTAAATGTTACTTTCTCGCCAACACGCACTAAACCCGTTATTTGAATTACTCTCCCAAGTGTTACGGTAAAATAAAGTATGACATATTTTGAGACTCTTTGGTGATTTGCTTTGACGAAGTTATGGAATTTTTTTTTCATTTGAAAAAAATGTCTTTTGCTTTTCTATATTATAAATTTAAATGTTCCTGCGCAAAAAATTTCAAGACCGGTATTATAAATTATAATTCATAAATATTGAACCCTGTTTAATGCATTTATAAGTTTATAAGTTGGCGTTATCATTAAGTATGGAAAAATTTAATAATTCATTAACTAATATTCACAGATTGATTTAAGTATTTATGGCAAAAAATTTATTTTCTACTCAATGAGATATTGATTTTTATTCACTTGTGAGAGAGAGAGAGAGAGAATTAATTTAATTTAATTATCAGCTGAAAGCTTAATCACAATCTGACATTTTATTTTCAAACACAAGACATGTTTCACAAGAAATTAAGGACATGATTTTTGCAAGACGTTTATAAACATTTTATATAATTATATGTATATTGCAATACCATTATAATGTATAGCATTATTACTATGTATATAAATGTTTTTATATATTTGAGTTACTTGACACATTTCACAAGTATTGTTTATAATTTTATAACTTTGTTGAACCACGATCGTAAAAAGTTTGCGAGGAGGAATGTTAATATTTCTTTACGAGAGGAGGTGTGGACTATGAAATAACAACATTTCATTTCCTGACTTTCAATTGACAATTTTATCCCGCTAGAGTGTCAATCGCGGACATTATCAGATCTTTATTGTCAGTCTTTTCTTTTTACCATATATTCGTATACACGAACTGCTGAAACTATTGTTAAAAACGATTGACGTGAGACGCATTCTAAAATTTAAATTTTGGATTGATTTTTGATTTTTTAATTCGCAAAAACTATCTTGAATTATTAAAATCATTTACAATAATTCTTTTATTGTGAAATAGTGTAAAAAAAATATTGAAAAATAAATACAAATTAACGTCGTGTTTTTTTATTTTTGTAATTGTAAAAATTTTTTGTTAATGTTTTTTTTAAGTATATAATGCAAGAAATGCTTTATATTAAAATTATTGTCATCAATGTTATTTTAATAAGATATAGTTGAAAATAATTGTGAAAGGTTTTATGAATAAAATATACAGAGAAATATATATTATTAATGTGTTGTGAAACGATTGGGAAATAATCTTGACGGTAAATTATATTGTAAAAAATGCAAAACAGTTTCCACACGATGATCGTTAATATTGTGATTATACTGTATTTACGTGGTTACTTTATATCAGTTTTAATTTATAAAATATGATAGGTGAACATTTGCGCGATAACTTATCATGGAACTGGAGACGAATCAAGACAGCTTAATCGGATATGCTCTTTAAGTGGATTTGATTAAAGAAAATCAACGATCGATCATGGAGAAATTAATTTAAAGTTTCTTTTAATTTTTTCTTTTATTGTAAAATTGCCAGTCATGGAAGTTGGTAAAAAAAAAGAAGATTGGGAAACTCCCATTGAATTTGCGCTTGAACTTGACACGAAACGGCTGGGAACGATCAATACGAGCTTTTGGCGCTTGCGAGGCGAAAGCTCGCTATAGATGTAAGGCCGATGGCTTCTGCGTGTAAGCTCTATAGAATATCCCATAAGTATTGTTGCGACTGTTGAGAATTTTTATAGAAATCCACGCGAACGTGAATGTCTAGACGAATTGATTTTCACGGTTTTATTTTATTCCTTTTTTTATAGGTGCGTAAATTTCTCGAATTGTACACTTCGAACCTAAATCACCTTATCAGCAAACTGCATCTCTTTACATCTCTTATACAAGAAAACTAAATTATTGTAACATGATTTTTTTCATGTGATTGTTCTTCCTAAAATATTTTCCAGATTTTTGGGATTACTGACAATAAGGAATCTTTAATTTTGATTTAGAAAATTTTTTTAAAATCTATTCGCTGAAATTAGTTTCCGAGATTTGAAAATTTTAAATTTGGATTACGTGCCCCTGAGGTGGAGCGCAAGCGCTGTGCTGGAGTGGGGGCAATGAGAGTACGAGAGAAGTTTCAGTTTTTCTCTCTCAACTCCGCAGCTCTTGCGCTCCGCTTCTCCATAAAGTTTTTTGACTTCCCAAGAGTATTATTTTTATAAAAATAGATATAATTTTTGTTAAAAAGTTTCTAAATTACAAAAGCATTAATCGGGGTATATTTTTCAACACTTGTTGTTAAAAAAATATTAGTAAATTTGTTCCAAACATAAAAGTAAACGAATGAAAGAATATGGCTGATACTTGTTCCTCAAAGGTTTTTGAAATTTTTGAATTCAAATTTCCTACTCTCTAAATCTGAATAAGTAAAAATTTTAACTAATTTGAATTAATGAGTTACTTTTTGCTTTTTAGTTAAAATTTACTAATAAATTAGTAGGCAATTTTTTTAAAAATATTTATTAGTAAAATTTAACTAATTCAAAAGCAAAAAGTCAGTGACTAATTCAAATTAGTTAAAATTTTTACTAATTAAGATTTAGAGAGTATGTCAGATTAAAAAAAAATCAAAATGGTGGATCCAATATCGCGACTAAATTTTTATTGAATTAAGCAAATTCGCTTGAAAATTGTTATTTATGTGTTATTTATGGATTATTATATTTTATTATCAGATGAAAGTCAGATGAAATGCGCCTAATAATAATATTACTCTGTGACTAATTATTGACTCTAAATGTTTCATATACGATTAAATTGCGTGTGTAAATGGAGATTATCGATAGATTATGTAGAAATTGGTGATGATATTGAAAATACATAGAGAGGAGGGACTCTTGCATTTCCTGAATTACATGATCTCATTTTATTGAAGGCGGAGTTCCCAGGCTTCCTTGGCAAAGCTTTCTACTGATAACTAAAGGAGCAATAAATAACTTTGATTGGTGTAGCATTTAGCTAAACCCCCAAAGATTCACGAGTATATTTGCGTATACCGCTTTTTGAGAGACATATGTGAAAAAAAGAGTGACCAAAAAAAAAAAATATATAAATATATATGAGACTGTAACATGTTTTCACACGTCTTGCGTTAAGCGAAACCTCGTGTTCAAATTGACATATAAGAGATTTTAATAGCAGCATTTGGCAATTTAAATTTGTCAAGCATTTTGAAATTTGCCTTTTATACTTTTTTTTATATTTTCTCGTCATGGGTCTTAAAATTATATGTTTCTTTTATGTATTGCAAGATTATTTTAATTTTATTCTGTGAAAAGTTTTTTTTGCAGTATATTTCATTTTTTTTTAAATTGGCAATAAATTGTACAGCATTTTTGTATAATACTGTACAATGCAGCTTAATAAAGTATAATGCTGAATAATACAGTGTAATACAAAATAATTCAGTATAATGCAGTGTAATATAGCATAATACAGTATGATACAAAATACTACAATATAGTACTGTGTAATATAGTAAAATGTAGTTAAATACACTATAATACAGTATAATACAAAATACGATAGTATAGTACAGTGTAATGTAGCGTAATATAGTAATAAGCGCAGCATACTACAGCCTAATACAGTGTAGTACATTATAATACAATGTAATACAGGATAATATGAGCTGCCGGATCAAAGAAGGGCACATAACCCATTTGAATTACATTGGTTATGTGCCCTTCTTTGATCCAGCAGCTCATGTAGTGTAATGCAGTTTAATACAGTGTAGCACAATATAATACAGGGTAATATCGTATAATAAAAAATACTATAGTATAGTTAAATGTAGTATAATGCAGTTTAATACACTATAACGCAGTGTAATGCAGTACAATACAGTATAATACAGTGTAGTACAATATAATAGAATGTAATACAGGATAATATAGTATTATGCAGTGTAATACAAAATAGTATAGTATATTACAGTGTTATATAGTGTAATATAGAACAATGCAGTATACAATGCAGTGCAATACATTTTAATACATTGTAGTACAGTATAATACAATGTTATACAGGATAATATCGTATAATACAGTATAATATTGTATAATATAAAATAGTACACTATAGTACAGTGTAATATAGTGTAATACAGTTTACTAGTGCCCAATACTGTATTATTATACAAAATAACAGTTTAATAATTCTGTACTAATTTTTTTACACAATCTGACATAAATAATAGTACAGTAGTACTATAGTACAGTACAGTACTACTGTACTATTATTTATGTCAGATTGTGTAAAAAAATTAGTAATCTATATGTATCTAAAATAGAAAACAAAATTTAATTCTGATCAGTACTCATTTTTTTATTTTTATATTTTTTTTAGTTTTTTTTTTGTATTTTATATATATCATTTGTTCTTTGATAATATTCTTGACTTTGCATCATCGACTCTTTCCTCTGACTCATATATATACAGTACAAAATAAGGAATTTTCAAACTTTCCAAGAAAATTGTTTTCTCTTGAAGATTTTAATCAAAAGTTTTATGATATAATGCATTATTCAGGTAGAAAATTGTGAACTGGTCTTGAAAATTGACTCATTGTGGACAGTCGTTATCCCGCGTTAGATTCGCATCTTACTATAACGCGATAAGATATATTATAATACGTAATAACGTTTACACGCACACGTGAGTTTATTTTTGCCATGGACGTTGACTTAAAACGAAAAGAATTACACCGCGCGTTATCGTAAGGACGAATGTTTCTCGGTTTTTTTTTTCTTCATGAATGATTAGATAAAATTTCGTTGCGGAAGTATTTCTCTGAAGCATGTCAAACACAAGAATTCAATGAAAACACGTATTATCCATTAAGTTGTAAACCATAAATCTTGGTTTTTTTCTACCATTGCAAATTGTCATATATATATATATATATATATATATATCAAAATAATCACAATTAAGTGATTCTTTTGTTTTTCTTAAATTATATCTAGACATTGAAATTGTCATTCTTGGTGTCACGTATTGTTTTTAATCAACGAAACATCTGATCACGTTTATTAATCCGGCATCTCTGGATATGCTTGAAAAATTGATATATTATTATTTACTATATTTATGGAATTATTCATTATATTTATAAAATTGCGAGTTTTATTTTAATTTTAGTATTAATCATTATTATACAATCAATATAATAATATGGTAACTATTTCTTACAGTTAATTAAAAATTTAAAAGTTAGAAATAATGATTAATATTGAAATAAATTGCCAATTTAAGTTGAAAGAGATGTAAATTAATCAGCTTAAAATATTTTCAAATTCTCATCTCAGTATTCAATTTTTCTCCAAGAGTTTGCATTCTCGAAGTTGCAGCTGCAGGTGAAACGCTTTTCTTTGACATTCAAGTTTATCTTGTACGAGATTTGCCTGTTTTTTTAATGGGCGTTTATTATTTTTTTTCACTCTTTTCTTCCCTTTTTTTTTACTTGTTGTTTTTAACTCTCTTTTTCCCTCATTTTATCGCGTATACGCTTTGGAATCCCCCCTCCTAATAGTAGAAAGAGAATTTCCTGAATTCTTCTGTTTGCGCAGTCACACTGCGTATTAAAACTTTTAGCGTAGGTGTGTGTGTTTACGCCCTCTGAATTAAAAGTAGAACTTGTATAAAATATTTTGGTGACAAGAATAACAAAAAAGGAAGAAAAAAAATTAATGATATGCTTTTTTTGAAAAATTCTACATATTTTATCATATTAAAATTCAATTCTCTTTTTGACACATGTCTCCGGAAGATACTGTATATTATAATATTTTTCGAGTTAATGGAAAATTATGTTAAAATTCCCCCTTAAATTAAATTTCACCAAACAGTTATATCAAAATTCTATATCGCTTTATTGATATACAACCGGTTACGATATAAATCAATCGATTTCATAATCGTCAACTTATATATATATATATATATATTTATTTTCGATAAATTATGTCGAGAAAATAAAAGCGTTGTTAATTTACATATATTAAAAAAAAATTCTTAATACGTCATTTATTATAATGTAATATACATAAAGTGTAGTTGATATGCATAATTGACCATTATATCAATATTATTATATATTTGTGATTTATTTTCGAAAATCAATCAAAATTGAAAAATAATTTATACAAGGAAAGAAAATAAATATCTATAAAAGTATTTTACAAATTGGGGACAAAATGCGATAGAGGGAAATTTTGATATCAGAAATACCAAAAAATCGAAAAAAAAACTTATATGAACTTTAGTACCTACAGTTATATCAAATATATCAAATAAGTTAATCAAATTTTAATATAACTATATTAAATTTTATTTAAGTTTTTTTAAAGATTAGTATTTCTGGATATTAAAATTTAGTTTTGTTGAATTTTTTCCTCAAATTGAAAATACTTTGATATAAAATTTGATATTCATTTTCTTTTCATATATACATTGTTTTTTAATTTTAATTTATTTTTGAAAGTAAATCACGAATATATAATAAAATTGATATATAATAATTAATTTTTTTAGATTCTTGTGCAGAAAATAAAGAGAAAAATAAAAAATTTAAGAAATTAAATACAGAGGACAGATTTACCACTTGTCACACTATTTTGCAAGTATTATTTATATAGCAATGTTTGCTAAGAAATATTAAGAACGTTTATCCAAAAAATGCATTTTTTTTTAAATGCAAATGTTTTTTTTCCTGAAGGTCTACATGTGGACCTTCAGGAAAAAAACATTTTGTTAGCATTTAAAAAATTAAATTATTAGTAGTATCAACAGTATCTTTTTACATTCTCATCAATAATTAAAGAACAAAATAATATCAATTTATAGGAAAAGAATTTAAAAGCCACAATAATTATTTATTTCAGCATTTTGCATGAAATCGAAAATTAGTTCATATCGCTTCTTGAAATTTTTTTCAAAATGATTCGATTATAGTTAATGATGGCTTATTTTTTATTCAGAAAATGATTCTCTATAACTTGACCGTTCAGATTTTTAAAACGGTGTATTTGTTTGAAAACAAGATCGGTAAGTTATAGAGAATCATTTTCTGAAGAAAATAAGCCATCATTAGCTATAATCGAATCATTTTTAAAAAAATTTCAAGAAGCGATATGAACAAATTTTCGATTGCATGCAAAATGATTAAATAAATAATTAATTTCGCTTTTAAATTCTTTTCCTAAAATTGATATTTGTGACGCGTCGCGAAGAAAATTACCTAAGAAGTAAAAAATTATAGGTTATGTATATAATTGTTTTACTATGATTAATGGATTTTTTTTTAATTTTGTAAAATAAAAAAAATTTTTTTAAAATATTTTAGATATAAGGAAAACTTAAACATTATTTTGCATTAAGAGTTAATCCTTTTTATGCCTTTTTGCTTCTTAGGTATCTTTCTTCGCGATTTTTTCTTCTAAAAGATACTACTGATATTAATAATTTAATTTTTTAAATGCACTGCCTACACAGCACGATATCTTCCTTGGAAGATTAGTGAGGCTCGGATGGAAGCTTCCTGGAAGATTCCAGGAAGCTTTAAATGTCCGCCTTAAGGAAGCTTCCATCGTAAGCTCTAGGGAACCTCCCACCGGAATCTTAAGGGAAGCTTCCACCAGAATCTCAAGGGAAGCTTCCATGAAACCTTAAGGGAAGCTTC
>JUFY01033257.1:0-23665 GCA_001855655.1 Leptopilina clavipes
GTCTAAAGTCACGTCAAAAGTCTAAAATCACGTCAAATGTCTAAAGTCACGTCAAATTTCTAAAGTCACGTCATTATGTCTAAACTCACGTCATGTGTCTAAATTCACGTCATGTGTCTAAAATCACGTCAATGTCTAAAGTCACGTCAAAAGTCTAAAATCACGTCAAATGTCTAAAGTCACGTCAAATTTCTAAAGTCACGTCATTATGTCTAAACTCACGGCATGTGTCTAAAATCACTTAAAATGCCTTAATTCGTCAAATGTCTAAAGTCACGTCAAAAGTCTAAAATCACGTCAAATGTCGAAAGTCGCGTCAAATGTTTAAAGCCCCGACATATGTCTAAAGTCACGTCAAATGTCTAAAGTCACGTCATATGTCTAAATTCACGTCAAATTTCTAAAGTCACGTCAAATGTCTAAAGTCATATGACGTGAATTTAGACATAATGAAGTGACTTTAGACATTTGACGTGGCTTTAGACATAATGAAGTTACTTTAGACATATGAAGTGACTTTAGACATATGCCTATCAATTTCTACTCAAATTCTTTATAACCTCTTTGAGTTATCGTGTTCATAAGAAATAATGGATCCACACACACATACATCTGGTCATTTGATCAGGAACTCATGTATGTAGAACATTTCTAAATCGAGGAAAATTTGTTTTGACTATTTTTAAAAAAATTTTAAGTTAAAGGAATACAAGCTTCCTTCACTAGGAAACAAAAATCGAATAGTTTCAAATAATAAACAAAAAATTAATAGTTTTTAAAAAAAATTCTACATTACGTACTGGAGATGCTAGAAAAAAATGTCTTTTATTCAAAAAGTAAATCATTTGCTTTTCAATTTGTACTATCAACATTGATTTCTGCAGATTTATTCGAAAATGTATCTGCATATATTGAAAAGATATCAGAATTAGCTTTTAGGAGCATTTTTGATATTAAATCATATGTCAAAGTTTATCTCGCAGCAAAAGGGAAAACTAAAGCAAGTGCTATGCCAGTTACATTGCAAGTTAAATTGAGAAGATGTCAATCTACACAACTGGCACGTATGATCGATTGGTTTGCACATGCAGGCTATGATAATTCAATGCACTCTTGATGTGCCACTGTTCGTGCAGATAAGATTGCTATGATTTAATGTTATGATAATATTGACTGATGACAATGTCATATCTTCGCCATTACCATATAACTTGAACTATAATTCCGTTGTTTCAAATAAAAATTATGAAGAAATGTATTACTTTTTTACTTTTAGCAACGTCAAAAGATTGATATAAATTTGAAATGATGTTTTTGGTCTCTTGGATACACACTCCATCTCACACAAAGACCAATTCATCAGTTTTGTTGAGAAAGATGGATATAATAAATCCAGCTGTCGCTAAGAAAAGATATTGTACTTGACAATCGTATTTGTGAATTGTTACAGGACATAGAACATTGTTACTACCATGGCACTGTGAGGGATTACCCAGGGGCCAGTGCGGCTTTTCATACATGCAACGGAGTCAGCGGGGTAATACACTTAGGCAACGAGACTTTTGTCATACATCCTTTTTACGGAGGAGATTTGTCGGTCAGTTTGCTTGTTTCTATTTACTAGATGATAATTCAATAGAGTATTTTATTTCCAAAGTAGTGTCAAAATGTGTGTGAGAAAACAAATATAATAATTGTGAAACTTAATGCACGCTCTTTAGTGTTGTGTAACAAAATTATAATTTCGGCGGTGGGAATTTCATTTGAGAGTTGCCTTAACAAGTTTAGTGATGCTGCATCACATTCTTGGGATGATTTTATCAAGCCAAAAGTTGTAACCGAGTTTCACGTTCCGATGAGTATCATCGTTTACAACAATAATTGTTCTTGTTACTTTCTAACTTGATAAAACTATGATAAAACCTAATTCTCAGCTAAGAAGGATTTAATGAAATTTTCATCTACTTAAAAATTACAAATCTTGATATAGTCGTTTTCAAATCTCTAATGATAATTGTTTTAAAATTTTCTCAATCAATACTCAATTCTTTTCATCTTTAATTATGGATATTATGATTAATTATGAAAAAATTAAAATCTCTTTTTCGTACTATTTTTTGATAAATTTTTTCCTTAGTGTATACAATTAAGTGGAGGAAGAGAACTTGCAATAAGAATATAGTGATGGTAAAAGAAGTTGGATGTTTTAATTCCAGTACAATTTGCAGTAAAAGGGAAAAGCAAAAAAGGAACAGTTGTAAAAGCTCGCCGACTGTTAATGGCTAAAATCCCGGATACAAAGAATTACGATTCTGGTAAGACAGAAGCAGCATCCGAACTTGTCTAAACTCTTGGTTTTAGAAAGGGTCTCCGAAACGAAGTGTTTACCGCCCGCTGTAATTAGAAGAGACCATTGCTTGCATTCTTTCGCCAGAAAAGTGCACACAATGGCCAATACAGTCAAAAATAATTTGCAACACTAGCAAAAAGAAAAAAAAATACTTATCTGATCATTATTATTCTTGTTTTCGTTTCATTCGAAGGAATTCTGGAATTAAAAACACTTGATCTTAATTCCAGAACAGAATTATCAAACTATTCTAGAATGTGTACATTTTAATGACTCCATTGTAAATTTCTTTTTCTGAATCGCGTACTACATACTCAACTCTCTTTTAGCAGAAACATCCTCACGTTATATTTGAGGCAAAAACAAAGGCGAGCAAAGGGTGCGCCAACTCGGGCAATCTTCAGTGGCGTGTGAAAAACCGCAGGCAGAAACATGTGGGCCTGACGGAACCGATTTTCAATCGCTTCAAAAGAGATGTTCGCGATGCTGAGAAATTCATCGAAACTGCCATCGTTATCGACAAAGCCATGGTATACCAAAGATATATTCCCTTTCTCGCTCCTGTCAACCGTTTTATGTAGCTCGAGTGACCGTTTCAAATCGGATTAACTTTTCCGCCTTCTTACACTTTTCTAAATTCGCCCTCAAGTTGCATTTAAACTTATTGTGACAGTTCTTTAACTTTCAGCCACGGATAAGCTATTAAACTCTCTTACTCAAAGAAAAGATCTACTTGCAGTCGAAATTCCGAATTCAAAGAATCTCAATTGCGGTCAATTCAATTATGAACAATTTTTGACACAAATCTTGTGCGGATAATGAAGTTTTCGGGTCGGACTTTAATGAAACTTGATCATTAGGGTGGGAGGGAGGGAACGAATCATTGAAAGGATTCTGTCTGATTCACTTTTACCAGTGATCGTTTTCAATGAAAATGTCAAAAATTTGTTTGGAGTGAGTTTTTACTAATGTAGAAACTTGTTAAAATTAACTGTTTGTAGCAATCCTGAGTTAAAAAAAAATTCTTCTTAACATTTTAACAAAGTGGAAAAATTTCAAAAATTAGTTTAAGAACCAAATTATATGTTAACTAGAGATGCACAAATTTCTAAAATTCCATTCCATCATAAAATTAACATGAACTACGTTTCGAATCGAATTTCCAGTTTTTGCAAAATTCTGACTAAAAACGCATTTATTCAAAACGTCAATAAAATCAATTTTATATAAAAATATCTGATTTTTATAAATATTTACTCTTGGAAAAAATTTTCAAGACAGAAACCCGTAAAATGAGCAGATGAAAGAATTGTGCAATGAAAATACTTGATTTTGAAATGAAGCATTTTTCTCGCACCTCTCTCTTTTCGATCAAAATTCTATTATCGTGATGAAAATGTTCGCGTAATTCAAAAAACATCTCAATATCGTACCCATCTTTATTCCGACAGTTTCCATAAAGAATTCCAAGTTTTTCTTTATGCAAAAAAAAAAAGAAGAAACGAACGTGTCTCGTTCGCTTTTACTGGTGGTTTTATTTCAAATAACTCCTTCAACTTTCAGTTCGATAAGCGGAACGGTAGCTCTAGAGCTGAGGTCGTCCACGATATTATTCAAGTTGCCAATATTGCCGATTTGGTAAGTCAATTTCATATTCAATTAGCTTGTTATTAATTTCTTTAAATGAATTATGATCGAATGTTGAAAAAAAATTACTAACTTTTTTCAGAATTCATACACAATTTACAAAAAAAATGCATTGATAAGTAAATGAAAAATAATTTTCCGACCTTTGACATCTAGCAAATGATTGAAAATCAAGAACCGTAGAAATGAAAATTAATCACTTTTGTTGACATTGACAGTAAAAATATTGGATGACAATTTTCACAGAATCATTGTGTGAAAATAGTTGTCAGTTACAGATTTCACTATTGCATAACTTTCATGTAAGATTTACATGAGGCTTTTCTCATTTATCGCAATTCGGATTTAGTGATAACTTTGAATTGCGAGGAAAAATTTTCTTTGAATTTTGAAATAATGTAGATGGGGAAAATGCATTTGATTTCCATAAGAAATGGATTATATAATATAAAATCCCAATTTCCGGAAATGTGAATTTTGTGGGAAGAGTTTTGCATATAGTGTTTTCTTATTGTATATATATATTTTATTTCCTCTTGAAATTGCGTGCGTGGCTGTCTTGGAATGTAAATGACGTATGTCTGTTACAGTATTTCCGTACATTGAACACTAGAGTATCAGTAGTATACATCGAAACATGGCAAGGCGGTAACCGAGCGAAGATCGATAAAACCATGGATATTGGTCGTGCCTTGCTGAACTTCAACGATTACACGATGCGAAACATGTATCAAGTTGGCTCCGATACCACTCAGCTGCTCACGTAAGTCAACCAGGAGGCTATTATCAATTATTGCCTGAACGTTACCAACATGAAATACTGTCAGTCTGGAAATATCGATATGGCCATTTTTATTTTTTCATTATTTACAGCCGACAATAAAATGACACCCTATAAGAATTCGCAATATATTTTCAATTCAAACGTAAAGACTGCCAACTGAATTTTCTTGCTTTATTTACATTTGCATCTCTATTTAAATCCATCTTTACAAAAGTTTAAATTGAAAATATACGGAACACGAGCCTTTGTCAAAAACAAGACACAAACGATTTGCTCTGCTCTAATTGCCGGGCATACTGTCCGGATCCTTTCTCACAGCGAAAGAATGTGTTACAAATCAGAGTATGTAGTAGTAACGAAGCGAATTTGTCCAATTGTTTATTTTCCACATGCACCGCTTGCTGCGAAATTGAAGTTTATTTTGTTCTTTTATTGTTGCATTAGGGACAGATGACTGAAAATTCAGAATTTATTCATTTATTATGCATTATAAAATAATAAATACGTGAATAATCATGTAGAAAATACAAGTAAGCTACATGGAGAAGAAAGTATAACTAATAACGAGAAAAGGAAAAACAGAATAATATCAGTAATGATGGTACTAAATTTAACGAAACGTTCTTATAATTCTTGGTGATGCATGCAGTGAAATATATTCGGTTAACGTGGGTTTGTTTTACAAAAACAGCCAGCGAAGCGGAATTCCAAGCGATAATTCCTCCGAGAGCGATTTCGTCAACGGACTTGAATCCCATGATTATGTTTTTTTCACCGAAAATGTAATTTAAAAGCCCATAATCAATATGTATATTGGCGCATACAGATGGGCTCTGAATAGACAGGATGATGCGTAGTTCGGGTTTTTTTCGTTTTTTTTTTTTTTGAAAGGGCATTACCACGAACGAGAAAAAGCTTTAAATCATTCAATTGCATTCGAATCGCGGGGGATTGTCAATAACGTATCGCAATCGATTGTGATTCGCGGAACAGTTGATTAATGCGGTCAATTCGGGTCAGCCGGTGACCAGTGTTCCACTCCGTAAAACAGAATGGACATCTTCCTCCTCCTTCCTGATCATTTAATGCGAAGCGATAGACATACGAGGTTTCCTCCTTCCCTCCCAATCGAGAGGGGAGGGGGTTGGTAATTTATAAGCCAGTACTGACATGAAATTTGGATTACCGTTGGCAGCATGAGTATTTCGAGGAAAAACAACATAGGTAGTTCCTCAATGAATTGGAAACAACAATGTTTGTCTAACAAGCAACTTCTGAATTATACATACAAGAGAATTCTTTCAAATAGTTTTAAAACAAAAACAAATTTTGCAGAATTTATCAATCAAATTTCAGGTAAATTAAATTATTAGTACAATATCAAGATTGGAAAGAAACATTCACATTTTCTTCATATCCGAAACAATCCGAAATTAGTCCGATTCCGTAATTAATTCGAAACAATCCAGTTTATAGTCAGATTCTTGTCATCCAAACTTAGTGTGCGGTTGTAAAGGCGCAAAAGAGCAGAAGAAGAAGAAGAAGTAAAGACGACGAGAGGATCAACATTGGTGAGCAGAGTCGACGAAGGAAAATCTTTTGCCGACGTGCTGAGTAAACTCGGCAAAAAAGATAATCCTCTGATTAAAATTCCAGACTGATTTCGGATTGAATCTGGATTGATTAGTTAGAAATAATCCTGAAATTTTATAAGAAACAATTCGAATATGATCCACATTAGTCCAAATTCAGTACGCAGAAAATGTCGCATTGCAAATCCTAATTTCCGCAATTTTTATTCATTTTTTTTCAATTTTTAGGAATTTAGTTTTTAATTTTGTTTAATTTTTTCAGGATTTAGTCGGCTAAAATATCCAAATCCAAGAAGAGTACAGAATAATTCGAAACGTTTATGTAAAAAAAATTCGGTTTTAGTCCGTGACAGTCAGGATTTAGTCCAGGCAAATATCTTAATCCGAAGTGAGTCTGGAATAATCCGAAATTTGTATGTGAGAAATCCGCAGTTAGCCCTTAATAATTCGAATTTAGTCTGATCGACAAACCGAATTTCAAATGAGTCCGGAATAATTTAAAATCTGTTTGTAAGAAATCCGTAGATAGAACTCAAAAATGTGTTCAAACATTTGAATCCAAAATAGTTTAGTATTATTTTATTTGCAATCAGTTTGCAATTAGTTTGGAACTATCCAGACTTATTCAGATGAAAAAACCTCACTGTTGATTTCATAAAGTTTCAGTTTATTGTGGATTTCATGCAGCGGTTGAAAATTTTAGAAATCAATTTGGGAGTTTTTGGGATCTCTCATCATAAAGTTGAAATTAGAGTTTAAAATTTGAAAAAGGCTGTTCAAATATGATATCAGCTTATATAATAATTACAAGGGTTATTGGCGTCACTGACAACAAATATGAAATTATATTTTCCAAATTTAAAATGGTGGATCAAATACGATGCTAACTTACTTTTAAATTTATTAATTAATATCAAATTACGCTATTAGCTACGTACTAAATTTCTAAATAACGGTTCAAGTATAGAATCAGCTTGCTTAAAATTCGTTATACGAGAGTTTGCGATTACAAATTTAACACATTTTCTCTCTCTCTCTCTCTCTCTCTCTCTCCTTTTATCGAAAAGAAATGTTCTTGTTTGGAGGCCAAGTTTTCCAAGACGGTTTTCAAAATTTACTACCAACAATTCTGAGAGTATTATTACTAATATCTAAATGCAATAGCTGCTTTTCGCTAAATTATCTCGATACTTAATCAAATTCGTTCCTTCGGACCCTTCCAATCTGGTGAGCCGCCGGGGTTAGATAAACCTTCGGAGCTCTGCTTAAGCTCTTATTAGAATATTAATAACGTTTCGTTTCCACCGGAGTGTAGATTTCATTCCCCCCCGGGGTCGCCAACCCTGGGACTCACCTAGCTTTAAAATTCCTCTCTAATTATATCAAAGAACCGGATTATATATATTAAAAAGAAGGAGCTTCCTCTCAATATTTCCAGTCAATTTTATTTTAGATGTTCTTCTTTCGAATCTCTATTGAAGATCTCTTTAAAAAGAAATTCTCTGTACGAACTTTTCAGAGATTATCAAAATTAAATAAACATGTTCTGGAGGTTTTTTTTTGTGTCAAATTAAAGAGACTGATGGAGTACAGCAAATTTTCTAAATTTGATACTTCGAAGTCCTACTTCTTAACTATTGGTCGTATTCGATGATCAGTGATAAATTCGATTTGTCATATATTTAACACAAAGTGTCAAAAAATGCTGGCAATGTGTGTAACAGGTTACAACTTGTAGATGCTTCTTATCTCGTCATCGCAAAAAGTGGGTCGAAGGTTTCCCGAAAAATCGTATCGTATCGCCTTAAACTTGGTGACTTAGGGATCAGAATAAGTCCAAGTTTCTTGAAAGTTTACGCCTCTACGGAGAGTCTGATATGCCTTCTAGAATTTTGTCATTAAAGTTGGTCTTCTCAGAGTCTGCAAGTCCAACCTGAGGAGTAAGGGTAAAGGAGGAAGAGGCTAAAATTCCGCGAGAGGGAGAGAGAGAGATCTCATTACGATATGCATTGTGGACTTCTGGTAACCGAGAAGACGGAATTCAGAATCTCTTGTTCCTTATTCAGTGTCTGCGGTATCGGTATCGAAAACCCGACTTTTGATATCTCGTGTGAATGTACTTAATATTTCGTGAGACAACAAATAACAGTGTTTAAAGTTTAATTCCACGATAGCGGATTATTATGTACCAAGATTGGATAATAATTCCAAGTAATATTTCTGCTCACAGGGGCGAGACTTTCCAAGGCGGAGAATCCGGAATGGCTGTGCCTGACACCATTTGTAGTACACGATCCGTAGGAATTAGCGTCGATCTCAATACCTATGAACCACATCTGCTGGCTGGCACGATGGCTCATATGATTGGTCATAACATCGGCATGGGCCACGATGACGGAAGTAAGTATAGAACTAACGATCCCTTCATGTTAAATAAGACACTCTAAACATCTGTGATCTCGTATAAACATTTCTCGTACGCGCAATAGCCAAAGACTGTTGTAGCATCCATAACCGTATAACGAAAACTAGACGGCTTTAAAATATTGGCAATTTTTATTCATTGGCAATTTTTATCCAGATGTTCGAATAAATTATTATATTAATCACCAATAATTATGAAAAAGGAGAATAAGGTTCCTGTGGCGCATTTTAAAGGTAAAATTGCTTTTTCTTGGTAATGTTGATCGTAAAAGTGAATGAGAGAAGGAAAAGACTATTTCATAGAGACGAGATCGTTAAGAACTGGGGATAAACGACAAACAACAGAAATGCGTTTAATTTCCTTATACATTAAGCGGAAGAAAATTAAAGGGAAACTCGTTTGTAATGCAAACCGCAGGAAACCTTAAGAAATCGATGAGTCTAACTTGGTTCATGAATAATGCATCGTGTCGGATATTTGCATTGTTGTGCAACCGCGAATGATGGGTCAATATCGACAAAAGCGCGGTTCGCAATTTGATATCTTGTTACGCGACTCATCAATAAACTAGTTCACTTTGCTTTGCCCTGTAATCTTCGATTTTGTATAAAATAGAAAAAAAAATGAAGGCGCAATTTGACCACTCCGAGAGCGACCTAACGAGGTCAAGATGACTACATTTCGCGGTATTTTACTCAAGTAGCTTCAAATTACGTTGAGATGATGCAAGCGCGCTGGCGAATCATTCTCAGAAGTTTATAATCACCACGAACTTTGCGAAAATTGCTTTTAGACTTTTATCCCGTAATTTTGAAAACTATCCACAATTGTGTGTAATGAGTGAGCTCTCGTATTTTCTTTATGTTGAGTGCTTATTCTTGAGAGGAAAAATACAGAGCAACTAATAAAATCCATCACGCGAAGTTTGTAGCAATCCAAGACCCTTCCGGAGGGAAATTAAATAATTAGGGAAATTATCCTCTATTTCGGACAAACAAAAATAGAAAATCATATTTAGAAATAGTGCAGCGTGAATTAATGACTACTTAATTTGAAATGATTTATCATATTGCAGGAGAAGAATGCTTTTGTCGGGACTGGCACGGATGTATTATGGCTCAGTCTATCGTCGGCTTGGAAAATGTACAACCCTATAAATTTTCTGATTGTAGCAAATCGGATTACGCAGAGGTATTGAAAACCGGTAAGGGAATGTGCCTATTGAACAAACCAAACGAGGTGAGTACACTCGAGTTTCTCTAATTATTCAGTGCACGTTCCGCTTCCTTGAGTGGGAATCATATTTGCATTAGACATTGATTCCTTGGATCGATTTCCTTCTCTTTTTTTCAAGAGCTCTCTCTGCTTCTTTCTCTGTCTCCTTCACTTAACATTCATTCTTCTTATTTTCCTAAATGTAAAATTAAAATTGCATATAAGAAGCGAAGGAAAATTTCTAAGAATTAATCTATTGAGTGAGACTTTTTTTTTGGTGAAATTACAGTCGGGAATTCAGAGACGAACATGTGGAAACAGGGTAATCGACGATGGGGAGCAATGCGACTGTGGAACTATCGACGAATGTAAGGAGCTCGATCCCTGCTGCGATGCCATCACTTGCAAACTGACAAGCGAAGCTGAATGCGCCTCCGGTCCTTGTTGCAACGACTGTAAGGTATTTGTCTGCCCTTTTTTCAAATCGTTTCTTATTTTCCTGCTTCTACTTAGCAGAACAAAAGGAGATGCTTTTCAATTTCATTCATATGAGACCCAGCAAGATCTCCAGCTACTTGAGAGGACTGTTTTTTAGTCGAGGGAACGAAAAGATTTTCATTTCTAAATTGTACGGAATGGAATATCCAATTTGGTATCTTGTTGAAAATCGCAAATTTTTCGAATTGTTAAGAAGATTGGGTAAATTTTTGCATTGGGATTATTAGTTATTGGCTTAATATAAATGAATGACTTGGGTGTATTCATCAATATGGCGTGAGTGCACTCGACAGTTGCAGTTGGGTTGAAACCTCCGGCATTACGGAGTTGATAATTGAATTGGATTCCTCAAGAGTTAATGACAAGCATTGTCCTTTTGTTTCAGTTGCGTCCGCGAGGAGTCATTTGTCGAGAGTCGACCAATGAGTGTGACTTACCGGAAGTGTGCTCCGGAGAGACGGGCCAGTGTCCGCCGGACGTGTACATGAAGAACGGAAACTCATGCTACAACAATAATGGCTACTGCTTCAACGGATTTTGCCCAGTCTTGGATATGCAGTGCGAGCAAATCTGGGGCTACGGCGGCTCATCGTCGGACAAACAGTGCTTCGAGCAGTTCAATTCCAAGGGATCGATCAACGGCCACTGTGGCACCGACACTTCCGGTCTCTACGTCAAATGCGAGCCAGAGTACGTAAATCGTTTGTTCAGGTGTTATGTCCGCCGATTTTCACGCAGATTATCGGGCAATATAGATGATGTGTCGATAGTCTGCGACGTCAAATGCAAGACAATCGTCATGCTCCATCGACCAGATATGCGAGCATGAATTTCCGAGATTATCCTCTCCCACTTTGGCGGTTCTGCGGAATCTATATCAAATTGAGAAATGGAGATTTCAGAGCTTCGATATAGCTTCCTTTCTTCCTTCCACCCATCCTTCCAGCAGCTTGCTTATCGATTAGCACTCGTGTGCCTTCCAATCCAGGACAACAAATAATCCCCTTCAATATTTCACGTAACGATTTTATTAATCTTTTACAATATTACATTTCGTTATTTTTTCCATCTTTATTTTCCCATAAAGCGTAATTCACTTTAGTGGAATTAATATTCATTTTATTCATCTTATATATAGAATAGTTCCCAGATCGTTTTACATATTTTATACATATTTTACAGAAATGTTCCTCAAATACTTTCAAGAAATATTCAAGAAGGACTTTTGTTCCTTCAAGTCCAACACATTCCTGAGAAATATTTCTGGATGAGTATTTAGAAATGTTCTTAATTCTTGTAAATGTTTCTGGATCTTTGAAAATATTGCAAACAATTATCCCTAAAAAGTCTTTAATAGTTGAATATCGTTAGAAAAGTCAAAGATTATTGAGTGTTTTTTTTTGCAAGTTATCCCCAGGATATTTTTTCATTAGGAAACGAGTTTTTGTAAGAAAATTAAATTGGATTCCATGTCGAATTGTATTTGGGTAATGCTACTTGGTTATTGGATACGATTCTGCAAAATCTTTTTATTTCCTGATTTTATCCAATTTTAGTTCAAAGGAGTGCTACAGTTGATGTAATAGAATTTATAACAGTAAATATGCAACTCAATTTTAAAACTCAATATTTGGTTTATTGTTGCTAAAAGAAACGTTATCATATTAGAATATTCCACAATTTTATTTTTGATTCATTTTTTTCCCATTTGAATATTGTCCTGATTTTATCATTATTTGATTGAGACTTGAATTTTTTTTCACCAAATTTAAAAAATTCATCCTTTAAAAGTTTTTGAATAATTTATCCACAAGTTCCTATAACTTTATTTGGTTTAATCAAAACTGTGAAATTTAAACATGAAGCTTGCAACAAACCAACTGAATGTGTCTAAATTATTACAGCAAATATTCCACATAGAATGACATATATATAGTGTTGGGTCAGAATTCGTGATATCAGTAATAGCTGAAAAAAGTTTAAATTTTCAAATTTAAACGAATCTCTTTATGTTAACTTTCTCCATTTTTCTCGAATTCTTTTTGGTGAAAAATCAAAACATGAAGTAAATTGCATAAATATATTCCTGCTCAAAGGGAGAGCAAAAGGCGGATCATATGGAGGCGGAAAGCCTCTGAGTATGTTATTTTTTTTAATTAATCGGGCAAAACGGACGACGCATTCAGTATATACAACCCAATCCCTATTTTGCACTATTACGCACTGGATGAATGCAACGTGAATGCATAAACCCAGAATTTCAATGCTTTTTTTTCAGGGTGATTACCTCAGAATGGCGGGTCAAAGCGTAAAGTGCAGATGCTTAAAATCCCTTTTCGTTTATTTTCTTTTCTTTTCAAGTATTTTTTAAAGTGAATCAGAATATTTTTTGTCTCTTCATAGAATTTTCAAAGTATGCAGTTAAAATTCGTCAACTGTTGAATTCACTGCAAAATATAAACTGATAACAGTATTGCAAAAAATTGCGTAATAGAATTGTATAAATGGGTTAAACCGATTTTATTGTAAAGGATTTATTTGTTACATAAAATAGAGACAAATCTCAAATATCAAAAAGCACGTAACGTAATCATCCCTGATAATTCTCATTAAATTTTTTAGAATTTTATCAAAAAAAAAAATGGTGGTAATTCTTTAATATTGATAATGATTATTTTTTTCCAAAGAAGGATGATTATTTTAAGTTTTCCTATTTAAAAATCTATTAACGAGGTTCTAATATTTCAGTTGAGATCCAGTAATTTATGCACAAATGTTAATAAGGCGCCACACTAGACGAGTATATCTTTGGAGTTAACTTAAAGATGACTCTAATTATTGTAAAGTTCATATTCAGGATCTAATTATAGAGTGTCAAATAATGATCTAACGAGAAACTCGGAATCTAATTAGTTCTTAAGAAGTTGTCTTCCTTGAACGTTTGCTTTACCACCTTTTTAGAAGAGAGCAGATCTTATTACATAAAGATATTGAGCTTTAAGGTTTTATAACAAAAGAAAAAAGGGATACGACCCACTGGCATACTTTATTAGCACTTGACTAATCGATAACTTCCGTTTCAAGAGAAGCGCACGTTGCTCTTGTCAATTTTAATTTTCATTCTAACAAGAATTTATAAGAGTGTGTGAGTCTTTTTCAATGTTATCATCTGAATTTTTCTTCTTTTTAATCCCATCCGGAAAATTATGTCTCCCACCAGAGAATGCTAATTTGCATAATGAACAATTCTTTAATGCCGATAACCGACAAGACTCAAGTGTACATTTTCTATGTTACAGAAATGTTCGTTGTGGCTCTCTTCAGTGTAAGAATGGAAATGCTAAACCAGTAACGAATGGAGAGAATGATCTTTTTTCTACGACTATAATTTACATCAAGGGACAACAAATTGAGTGCAAGTAAGTATTCCCACCAATTTTCTTTAAAGCCCAAATCTCACACTTTAGGACACTAGATGAGATTATTCAGAAATTGTTGCCCGCTCCAAAAATATCAATATTCATCAACATGGAACTTAGAAGATGAGTTGTCTCACTGCTTCCTATTAATGAATTATTTGCGCAAATTTAGATCCAGAAATTGATGTTATAATTGATTTTCCCCGTCGATTCGTTGATCGCGTAAATTCAGGAAAATGCACACCACACCTCTTTTTCACAGGTAACAAATCAATGTCTCCAATTGGAAAATAAGTTGCCTGCGCACTATTAATTAAATTAATAATTAAAACTCCAATTCCAAACTGCGAACAATTAAGGAAAACTTTTCCATAAGTGACGAGCATAAATAAAATTCAAAAAAATTGAAATGGAGAAGATTCCGCTATGGCTAAATTGCTGATGATGGACGATGAGGTAAGGGAAGTTAGATCCCAACAAGATGAACTCACTAACGCTGATCTCCCAAGTGGCTGGCTGGTCACGTTCCTGGAGGAATCCTGGCAACTGGTTCAATGGCCCTCTGAAAAGTTACTCTTCTTATGGAACTTTACTCGCGCGTATAATACTCTATCAATTCGAAATCTATTCGAATTATAATCCACTGTATGGAGAATTCGCAAATTTCCACATCTCTCGATATTCCTCTAATTATTATACCATTATACAATAATACCTATCCGAAAAATCAATCGACGGTGATCGTTTTCCGTAAATGTTTCTTCCCTAGCTGCAGTTTCAACAGTGCAAATGTTTTTTCAACATCACTGAAAAGTTCCAAAATCGAAATTGAATTTTTCCAAAAGTGCCAATTTGTAAAATCTACAAAACCAGTTTTTTTCATGGAATCAATTTGAATTAGTTATAAATAATTAATTATATTGAAAATATTGACAATTGTGAAAAATGATTTATATTTATTTTGTCATTTCAGAGCCACAACGGCAAGAGAGGAGGGGTCTGAAATGCCAGCGATGGGATTAGTTCGTGATGGAACGCCCTGTGGAGACAATCTGGTGAGTATAAAAATTGACAAGATGGAAATGGACGTTTGTGAAAAAATTTGTAACACACACTGTACGCGGGCATTGGTCGCAATTTAAAAAGCGATTAGGCAAATTTGTTTTTCGAGCAGGCTGTTACGTTAAAATATTCCATATTGGCTATAGGACGCGCGGAGAGAATGAATCTAATTTCCAGCTTAAACTGATCTACCCGTCAACAAAGGCTTTATTTACCTTCAATTTGTGCAAAACGCACTATATGGTACATGTCGTGTTTACCCTGTCGTTTCAGAATTCTGCCTTACGCTCTTGCGATTACACGTAATTGCCAATAAAATTAGTGCGTGCACGCAATAAAACCTTGATTACTATTATACACTGCTCTTGGAATATTTTTCGTCAAATTCCTTTTATTTTGTGTTCGAAATTTCACAAACAATATCCAAAGATTGTAATTTAGGAAAAGTAATTATTGACAAGCCAATTCATCGACATGTTTCAGATTTGTCTGAATCAGACGTGCACGAGCCTCTTTCCTCACGTGGACCAATCAAAATGTCCCAGTAACCATAATAACAACGAGTGTTCGGGAAATGGGGTAAGTTTGATAACTTTAAAGGTGAAGAATTGAAGGGCATATCTACTGACGGAAGGAACTTGTTGCAATCTAGAGATTGTAATTTTTATTTTGATAGTTATTTCCCTCGGATATACTAATAACTGAGTCTTCTAAAATCATGTTTCGAATGCGCTTGCCGAGTTTCGGGAGTTAAATTAATTTCCCCCGAACGTTAAGTATGGAAATTTGTAGTTTGCTTTTCTGTTTACCAGGTATGCACTAATATTAACAAGTGCTACTGCAATCCTGGCTGGACGGGTCCCGATTGCTCGATACAACAAGCTATACCAACGGCAGCCTCAACCACTTCAACCACCGCCAGCCCTAGTAACGCAAGTAACTCAGATATTAAACTGGACAAGAAAGAGACCCCCTACGGTAAGAGAAACTTTTTATTGCATAACTTATATGATTACTTATCAATTTTCTCTTCACCCCTCTCTCTTTGCCTCACTTATAGGATAACTTATCAAATTTAAACTTAACAAGTGGTTCATCAAGATCTCATGCACTAATATTTTTCATCCTCTATTTCTATTTCAACCATTTTATATTCCACTGTGTGAATTACATAATTCGAAAAACTCTAGCTGTGACACCGCATCGAAGCAGTCATTCAATTCTTAATTCTACAAACTTAAAACAAACACAAAAAATGTTTTTCTGTAACATTCCCTTCGTCAGTATTTTCAATACAAAGATTGTGTAGATCCGTTTGAAATGTAATGGGGATCTGGACATAAGATATTGTTGAGGATCTGGCATAACAGGGAGATACGGATCTTGGACTTGAAGAAAAGATCCTTATTCAAACTCCTCAAGTAACGCGAACAATCCTTCAGAATTTGATCCTTGTTATTAACAATGGATTCCAATTTGGGGTTCTGCCATTCAACGAGTCACCTAGCCAAACGAAATCTCAATTTAGAGAAACCAGTTAGATCGATACTAACTATTTAGTGAATCTTGCTATTTAGCGACTCTTGTCAAATTTTTGATAAATTTTGCAGAATTGAAAAAATTTAATTCAGGTTCATTTCAACAACTGATTGGGGATATTAAAATCTGCCATCTTGATAGAAAAACAACGTTTTTAGAATCAAGACTGTAACAAAAAGAGAAACCTGTTGGTTAAATTCGGAGATGACTCCAACGAGGGATTTTTCATGGTGGAAGTCACCAAAGCAATCAAAATCATGTGTAAGGTGCAGTCGGTGGAAAGAAAAGTCACTCTTGAAATCCGCATTTTGGACTGACTTACACTGGACAAAATACTGGATGAGTAGTCAGAAAGTATAAAATTTATGGTTGTAGGACCCAACTAATAAAAATCTCAGTGCAAGTCACCGACAAAGAAAAAGCAAACAGTCAAAATTTGGAACCAGTGGTTTCATGGAAAGCAAGAGGAAGCAAAGATTCTCTGGAGTTCTTCAAGAATCCCTCCCTAACTTACTTACTAATTGAAAAAAAATATATTATTGACCTCATTTACCTTAAAAATACGTATTTTAAACCAATACTCCATTAATTCTTAGAATAATGACGAAAAATGTTGACTAATAACCATTATCATTAGCAACTATCTTTTCTGCATCGTTATATGGAGAAATATGAGAAACTTTGCAATGTCCGCTTTAGGAAACGATCATCAAACGTCAAAATTTAATAGTCGAGCATAGTAGTTTTCTTTACCACTTATGGCTCCGCAATAAACTTTTATGGACTCAACCTGAAGGTTCAATAATGTCACTTTTTAATATTCTGATTTTTCATTAAAAGAAAAGTTTTAATAGCAAGCATATATTTTTCCATAAAAAATCGGATGTTGATAGAATAATATTATATACAAAACCGTGAGGTTTAGTCCATGAAAATTATTAATACTCAGCTTCAGATAATGAAGAGAACTTGAGCTTTGTGAGCACAAAGCCACAATTTTCCAGAGTCAACATTGCTATGTTAAATCATTTCATTTGTAAAGGATTTCAAGTCGACATTCTCATTGGTAATAATTTAATAATTCCAATATCGCTAAATTGATTTGCAGTGAAATGGAAGTAAAGTAAAATGCAAAAATATTTTTGTGAATTTCGATCCTACGAATTTTTCAATTTCTCCCCTCATTACCTGAACCGTGACTTCTTTCTTTCTCATCAAAGTTTAAACATTCGCCTGTGCTCTTGACATCCTGCTATACTTGAAAATTCTTAATTTCGGGCTTACTTCTCTGTACGACTCCCTATAAATTACTTACTTTGGCCTGCTTTTCCTACGATTTCTGACATTCATTTTTTTATAAAATCCAACTCTTATTGGCAGAGTTGAAAGTGGCCAGATACCGTCGAAGTGAATATAAACGGGCTTCTTCTTCCTTAACATAGATTTTCTCTTGCTCTATTACAAGGAGAAAATCGATGTTGGAGAGGTGAATCCCCATCAGGGAAGTTTGTTCAAGCTCTTTTCTTGAAAGTTTTCCGGAAAAAACATCGCTCGAGATAAATTTCGATTCTGGTTACGGCTCCGTGCAAAATACAAAGCGTTTTTTTCCTTCTCTCCCTCTCTTTTTATTTCTCTCCCCAACTAGTATTTAGAAGATTACGACTTTTTCAATTTATCACGCCCAGTAAAAAATTTTTTCCTCAAATAAGAAAAAACTTTGTTTCTTCAACACTTTTCTGTCCATTTGAAATTTTTAAATTTACTGATAACCTTTTCTCAAAATAATATCTTTCATTCAATTCACAAATTTTTGTCAAAGAAACGTTATTTATAAAAAATTTAATTAAATACACTGTTTTTCATGCGAGAATTATTATTTAATAATAAAGGGAAAGCTTGATTATTTCAATTTGAAGATTTAATCCTAGTTTCATGGATAGTTAAGATAACTTGACTCGACCTTTTGAATATTTCATGTTCAAATGCAGTGAATATGCACGCGTGAATATTCATAAAAGTGTCTCGTTAAAAGATCGATATAGAATTACATAAAAATACTCGGCGAAAATAATCTCGGCCAACTTTCAAAACAATGGAAAAAAATTATTCAACGTACGGAGAATATAAATTATTTTCATTTTTCAATCTTTCTGCTTTCAAACAAAAGGAAAAAAAATTTTCTACTCTCCCTATTTATGAAATAGAGAATAATTTCGTTAATTACGTATTCAATGTGAAAATATGAAAAAAATGAAAAAATTCCAAAGCGGACGAATATGAGAAATAAATAAAATAATAACATTAAATATCCAGGAATATAACAGTAATTAAAAATAAATCTTAAAAATAGGAAGGCTATCTATTTTTTTCCATTTCAAGTGCCTTTTCACGTAATGTGAATAATAAATGTCCAATTTGTTGGATTTTCTCAAATCCAACAACTCGATGAGATTTTAATGAGCTCTGGATTTTCCCAGGTTTTTGAGGAAATGTTCGAGTTGAAAGAAATTCACACGTATGCCCTATGAAAATGTAATGTAATCATATGCCTTGGCTTTGTGCACAAATAAAATAGAACGCATATATTAAAAAAAATACATATTTTTTCAAAAGAATATTATAATTGTGAAAACTGCTGTGTTATGGATGGTTGTCTAGATAAATTTTCATATCAGGAAATGGGCTTGAATTTCACTCGACGGAATGCGGGAAATCGTTATCCAGAGTGTTATATAAACGCGGATTATTCAACCCCACCCGATCGGACATTCGATATTGTCGAGTATCCGGAAAGTCACTCCGCGAATGGATTGCCAATACTTTTGGCTCATTTCTGATAAGCGCCTGTCTATCATGGCATCACACCTCTCCTCTCCCCCAATAATTTTCGCAAAAATATCGATATTTCAGTTGATAACAATAAAGTTAATAATCAGATTGTTACTTTAAATCAATCTCGCGATGCGTTCGACGCTGAGGCAGGAAATTTGGCTTTGTGAAAACTTACCCTCTCCACGCCGGAACTCGCCCTGGGACCTCGTGGAAGACGCTGAAAGTCACTGGAGCTCACTCTTAACACAAGAAAATACGACTTACGATCACTTAAAATATTGACTTCTTAATTCTCAAGAAAAATACAATGCTCGTTAATACGGAACTTATAAAACGTATCGCGCGTACGGCAAAGGAAACGAGGTTATTTGCCGGTATTTTTCACGACTCTGTTGTCGAGACGCACCTTCTCACTCTTATCAATGAGGCGCTCTCGCTCTTGGTCGGGAAAGATCGTTAATCACTCGAACATCATCGAATTAACATATTAATCGCCACGGCCAGGGAGGAAAGGCACACGAAAAACTAATGTTTGACAATTACTCGAGAGCAAAATTGTGCGAATCGCTTATCTCCAGGACTTGTTGAATCAGCAACGGAACATCTCCCAACAGCAATTACTGTCTCAAAGGATGGTAATTGGGTGACAAGAAATCATTAGATTGCTACAGAACTAGTTTGCGTCAACACTTATACAGAAATCGAATTAAGTGTACTAGGCCTTCGAACTTTGTATTTACTGACGAAAATAATGTAAAATACAGGTTGCATCTCGAAATATAAAAGAATTAATTTTTTGTATTTTACATGATTCAAATATTCCGGATATTCTATGGACATCCTAGGCACGTCTCGCAACTCCTGGTAATTACATCCTAATAATGTAATAATAGGATGTATTAAGGACATCTGTATATTTTACTTTCGGGAGAATAATATACACGATAATATAACCTCAAAACTATAAAACTATTTTTAACGTTTTTAATACAAACATAAATACAATAAAAATTAATTTTAAATAATTTGAAAGATCTAGTTATACACTTTTAGGAAAAAAATATCTTCAGTTAAAATATTTTGTCAATAACGATTTTTTTTAACATTTTGAATAATTTTTTTCAGCTTAGACAAAAATTGCAATTTTTATTCAATTTTTATAAACAAACAAACAAACTTTTTTTACTTATTGAAACATTCTCAACAATCGTTACAATTTTAATATTGTTAAAAATATTTTATTCAAAAATTATTTAATAAATATAAAAATAAAAATTATTTAAAAAAATAGTATATAAATATAATAATATTTATAATAATCAATTTAGTTAATTTTTTTTAAACTATATAGTCTGACCTTGTTTGTACTTTTTTATAAACTAATAAATTATTAGTTTATTAATATTATTTGTATTTTTAATTACATTTCAATTTAAAATGATGAAATTTCGATAAATTTTAATTGCTAAAATGCCAATTAAACAAAACGCGTTTTTGTTATTTTTTAAAACTTTTATTTTCTATCAGAATGAGATCGCAAATTATTATTCAAATTTTTACACCATAATTCTGTCTGCAAGCTTTTTTCCCCCCCACTGTAGAGACGAGTGAATACCCCCGCTGTGCGCCAACTTTTATATCCTCGCTTTGCAGTGAATAACAAAAATTGCACAGAAAAAATTTTCTAGAATCAATTAATCGGTTACTTGACTACTTATAAAATAATTATTGATTTCAGACAAATTATTTTCATTTCAATCACATAATCTGGATTTAAATCAATAATTTTTATATTTGAATCAAACTATAATAAAAATAATAAATAATAATAAATAATAATAATAATAATAATAATAATAATAATAATAATAATAAATTCGATTACTTTAATTGATTTAAATAATATTTATTTCTTATAAATGAATATATTATTTTTTTTTTCATTATTAACTACCAAAATGTAAAATCGAAATAGTCTTAACAATAGTTTGCACCGGAAACTTGTACAAATTGTTTAATATTCTACAAATTCGGTATACCAATTACATAATTACATATTATGCCAAATGAAAAAAATTAGTTTACTGTTTTTTAAATATAAAATATAGTTTTAAAAAATTTGCCCGCGCTAGGAAAATCACACGATTCCCACGACTGTTCATTTCATTCGCTTCATAGGTTTAAAGTTCAAGATTGAAGTCTTCATTAATGCTTTGTTTATAGATTTTTATCACAATTTATATTATTTTTTAACAGTGAATTTCAAATTGTGTCAAAAGCACATTTTACTCAAACAGAAATTTTTTTAACGTTGAAAAAATATTTATTAAAATCAATGGAATTTCTTTTGTGACAAAATCTAATTGTTAACAATGGAAAATAATTTTACCGGCCATGGGATGATGTGATTTTTGACCCACTACCTTGAAATAAAAGGGAGTTGCTTCTTGTAAAAATATTTTAAATTAAATTAAATTGTAAAAATATTTTCTAATTTCAATAATAGCGCATCATCATGAACGGCATGTACTTAAAATGCGAAGACAAAGAAAATACAATCTGCAAAAGCGTTATTTCAAAATATTAAATGTTTCCTCTTAATGCAAAAATTTTTATATCTTTTTAGTTACAAAAAGTAAAAATATCTAATATTAATTATTAATATCTTATTTTCGTAAAGCAGTAAAAATAAAAAATTGTTTTACAGTAATGTTTTTTATATGTTTACAGAACTCACCCGACTTGCAGATATCGATGTCTATGTCATTTGATATCAATTTCGGAAATTTAATGTTAAGCAACTGTTCGATTGTAAATTTCTGCCGATGATGATGATTCTTTGAATAATTATGGTCATTTTGAAGAATTCTACAGTGATTTAATGTCAACACTAAACAAAACAATGAAACAACTAAAAATAACTTCATTTCGAAAGTATAAAACTATTGGCTTTTTCAAATCACCCACAAAGTCATAACACACAAAGAAGAAAGAATGTTATATCTTCACTAAAAGAATATTTTCTTCATTACACTTATTTCGCTCTCAATAGTCTTCATAACATTACGAAGTCCCTTTTTATTCGTTTGTTTCATTTTCCGTTATTTTCTTCTCGCTGATAATTCCTTTTTTTTATTTGTAATTTGACTAATCTCTTTAACTGTTATTACCGGATATTCATCAAGAGGCGAAGGAAATTGATGGAACTCATAAAAAAAATCCACCCCAGAGAAAATTGACTAAAAAAGAGAAATGAATTTGAATATATACATATTCCCCCGTAGAATTGTGCGAAATGCATTAATTAAACAATATATTGTGATTTGCATTTTGCAAGAATTAATAAAGAAGAAAGTTTATGTAGATAAAGGAATCTACAGCAGTCTAATGGAATTATCATGTTTAAAATGAAGCGAAGAGTTTAGTGGAAGACAACCCGTTGTAAACCGAGACACTGATGAATGGTAAAAAAGTAAGCAACGATTGGAACAGATATGGGTCAAAGGCCTTGAAAATAACCGATTAAAGGGAGCGAACTGAGAAGACGTCGCATCGAGAACGTGGAGAACCGACGACTGATTCCACCTCTGGCCTCCAGCTGTGGCGGTTCACGAGATGTAATACGTTCATACAAAACGCGCCGTCGTTCGTACGCGCTCATCTAAAACTAAGTGGGGATGCGTTTGAATGTACACACTTAATGTAATAAACAAGGGTGTGAGGAAGAAGGAGAGAGATGTTATCAAACAGAATGAATGAAGAGATGAAGAGGAACAGATAAAAAGAACTTTATCGTAAGGGGACAATAGCTTTTATGTTACATGCTCACACTCAAATCCTTGACAACTTCAATTTATTTTTTATAACATTCCACGTCGGGTCTTTATCTTTATTATTATATATTATTTATCTGTTAAATCAATTATCGACTAGCGAGTTCACAGAATGTTTAATTATACCCAAGTAATGAATTTCAATTTACATAATTATAATTTTATATTTTCTGCAATCATCAAATTTACTAACATGTTAAAAAAACACCCAATAAATGATGAAACTTACCCAAGTAGCACGTAATATTATTGTAATGTTACTTGTAATATTACAGTAATATTACAGTAGAATTCAAATGTCCGCCTCAAGGTAATATTACTGTAACATTACAGGTAATATTACTGTAACATTACAGGTTATATTTCTGTAACATTACAAGTTATATTACAGAAATGTTACAAAAAACTACACAAGATTCTGTTAAAGGGTTGTAACCGTGTAACAGTAACAATGTTACATGGTAATAAT
>JUFY01033281.1:984-11374 GCA_001855655.1 Leptopilina clavipes
AATTTTTTTTGTTTTTTTTAATTTTTCCAAACTAAATTAATTTTAGTTTAAATTTCTATGAGTAAAGTATAGGTTTCTAGCAATCACAAAACTTTTTGTTTAAAAAAATTTTTTAAAAAACATGAAAGAAAATTTTTTTTTATTAATCAATTATTTAAACAAAAAATTAAATTCAGCCCACTCCAAAACTATTTCCAAACTATTCTTAACACTTCCAAGTGTGAAATAAAAGAAAAAAAATTTTTTTAAATCCGGCCCAAATTAAAAAGAAATTAATTTGTTTATAAAAAATTGTTATTTTTTTAGTAAAAACTTATTAAACAAATTTTTCGATAACATTGCTTAAAACTTGAGAAAAAACTTAACATTTTTTATCTTGGCAAAATTTTTCTAAAGTCAATAGTTTTAGAGGTATGTGGCATTGAAAATTGGTCTACATTCAAAAAACGAAAATTTCGGAAATTCATTACTTAATTTGTCCATTAAAAATAAAATACGTATTTTCTTTTTTTAATAAAGAATGAAAAAAAATGTTTGGCCGAATTTAAAATGTCATTGTAAATATCATATGGAATCACCCATATGTTACTTTTTTATATATATTACTTACATTATATTTGTTATAAAAATAATATTGTTCCCCGTTTTTATGAAACAAATACAGAACGTGTTAACTGGGTTCAAAGCTACTGTAGATACGTAAACAAGCCGCCTACTGATAACCTTTCAACAGTGCGCTCTACTGAAGCCGCTGTGGATGCGTGATCAGCAGTCGGTAACTGTCCTTCGGTGTGAGCTGCATTAGCTGCTATAGAGCAAAGGACTGATCCTCTGTCAGTAAATGCATTATCAAAGCGGAGTGAGTTGCCTGTGGTAATTGAGAATTGCCCTCTCTTAAAATTATTTACGTTATTTTTTCTTGAAACAAACTCATAATTTTTTATTAGAAGAAATTCAAGAGTAGTTCAATTATAAAAAATTGATCAATTGCGAGTTGCACTCGCACTGAAATAGCGGGTTCCATACACCAATATTATTTAAATCAAGTGAATTAAAAAAATACACAATATATTTTGCTAACTATATTTTTCTCAATCAAACTTTCTTTCCAAAAATTATTTTTTGCAACACTAACCTCTAAAGTTGAATTTTATACACCGAAAACTGTGTGTAAAGTGCCTCTTTATAGAACGGTGTGTAAAGTGATTCACTTTACGCACTGAAATTTACTTTATACACTGATAGCAGTGCGTAAAGTAAAAAACGGTGCATAATGTGATTACTTTACCCAGTTGAAAATAATGACGTCAGAAATTACGTCAGATTTAACGTCAGAATTTTGTGTACTTTTTTGTAACATTACTGTAATATAACTTTAATATTACTGTAATATTACAGGTAGCATTACTAATATTACATGTAAAATCACAGTAATATTACGTGCTACTTGGGAATATCTAAGAAGCAAGTTCAATCTTTTAAATTTTTTTTTGGAAAATAAATTAATATAAAGGATTGAATTTAATCATACTCTAATAATAAAGACATATAGTATTTACAAATTTTATTTAATAAGTATATAAGCTTGAACAAAATGATAAATTTTACTTTACATTTAACAGCACTTACGGAAAGTTACATGATTCCCAAATAGCACGTAATATTACTGTAATATTACTGTGATGTTACATGTAATATTAGTAATATTACAATGTAATATTACAGTAATATTAAAATGTCCGCCTCAAGGTAATATTACAGGTAATATTAGAGTAATATTACACGTAAAATTACTGTAACATTACAAGTAAGATCACTGTAACATTACTGTAATATTACAGTAATGTTACGAAAAATTTCACAAAATTTTGTATAAGATAAATTTTATGAACTTTTTATTATTAACATGTAACATTGTTACTGTTACACGGTTACAAACCTTAACCAGAATTTTGTGTACTTTTTTGTAACATTACTGTAATATTACCTGTAATGTAACAGAAATATGACCTGTAATATTACTGTAATATTACTGTAATATTACAAGTAACATTACTATTATTACATGTAATATCACAGTAATATTACAGTATTATTACGTGCTACTTGGGTTTATTTAAAAAAATATCTTTTATGATTTTCTTTTGTTTGCACTTATTTAATATTTTCATGCTATCAACTTTTGTTTTCAAAAGAAGTAAAAATTAAAAGGTTAACGCACATTAAGTGAAATAAAATAAAATTTTTAAAAACTGAATTATGAATAGTTTGTTTAATATTGACGAGACTCCATCACCGGAAATACCATCTTCTTCTCATGAATTACGTGAAGCGAAGAAATACTTACAGAAACATAATTCAGAATCGGCTGATAGCTTGTATGTTATCAATTAATTTTATTTACTAAAAGTAACAAAACAAGTTTTGAATAACAATATTTAAATAAACTTTTAGATACGAACACTTGAGTAAACTATTAAATAAAATACTTTCTGAGCGTCCAAGAAATGCTTTAGATATGTTTGAAGAATATAGTAAAAATTTAAAGCAGGAGAGGTTTATTACTCAAACTGATCATCTTCAAAATTTTTATGTTCCACAATTAGAGTACGAGAATGCAAAAAAACTAATCAAACTTTTCGAGGTAATTATTCCAAAACTCATTTTCAACTTTTGTTATATTTGTTTTATCAATTTTGCATCTACAGAAGTAATGAAAAATTTTTAAATAGAATTATTTTGGTATTATAGTAATTGAAATATTTTTTTTATAAAACGACAAATTTAATATTTTATTAGGTTTTAAAATTGATGACAACAAAAATTTTAAATAGTTTATATATACATTATATATCAAAAGAATACATTACTTTTCTAGAATTTTTATTTTATAAAATTAAAGTCCTATTTTAAAAATATTATAATATTTTAAGTGACTTATAATTGCAGAAAAAGTTTTCTGACAATAAAACCACTCACCTCATGTGAAAAACATATAAGGACAATACTAGATTCATTTTCTTGTTTATCTTTATTTTACTAAAGACGATCATACCGTTACGCCATGACCATGGATTCAAATCATGTTCGCTATATATTCCTGTAAATTTTACGTAAAAATACATAAGTATACTAAATTTTAACTTTTTATGTCCAAAAATGTGTCGGCTAGAGGGGGTGACACATGATTTTTACGGTCTCATACAATGAATTTCCATCATTTAGGTTGATTATTGTAGAAATTAGAGAAAAAAATGTTTTTCTACAAATTTTAGTTTTTCCCTAACAATGCTATGACCTTGTTTCACTATTTTTACATTGGCTAGCAATATTGAGGTAGATATATTACTAATAATTGTATTAAAAAACAAAAGTTTTTTCTAATAATATATTCCATTATAACCAGTATTATTAATCTAATTATCTTTTGCGTTTATGTTTTCATTACACATAGAAAAAAATAATAGGCATGAATTGCGCGCAAAAAATTGTCTAGTTAAATATTAATTAAACATTGTTGATAGATGTCTAAAGTTCAAGAGGTACAAGAGAACACAAAACTGATTGAAGAAAAAGACAAGGAAATCGATGTTGGAAAATATGAAAACAATTTACTAAATCTATTATATTTTATTGAGCAAGCTGATGTAGGTTTAGCTCGATCTGAAATATTAATATTAAATTTAAGTATACAAAAATTTATTCGTGATGCTCCAATTAAAAATGTCAGGTAAGCTTCATGTCAAATTAATTAAATCCAGTTATGAGGAAATACCCACCAACATGCATGAAAAAAGGCTACTTTTGTGAATTTTTTTAAGGAAAATTATATGAATTAGGGTATTGTTATTTTTTCTACATCATAGTATGCATTTTTAAAAAAATACTGTAATCTAGACAATTATTAACTGTAAAATAATTAGTATCAAGTCCCGATTATTAAAAGAATGAAACTATCTTGAGTTGGGGAGATTCCGTTGGGAAACTGAAAAAGAATCGCGATACTGAACGTCGTTGAAAACGCTCTCTCGTGCCTTAAAATTGTCCTGTAGAATAGTTACCAGTTCGAGGATTCCCACGACGGTCCGCGAGCCGGTACCTCGTGCCGATGCTGAAAGACGGTCCCACCGGTACCTCGTGCCGATGCTGAAAGAGGGTTCACTCACACACACCAAAAGAAATAATCAACACCGCAAATCACTGATAAAATAAGTATTTATTTTAGGGCTATCGATTACAACGCTGATAGGAACAAAATCGGTGATAAGGCGAAAAGGCGCTTCGCCTCGCGGTAACAAATTAGATCGCGCTGCACACTTCGCAACGTAACTGCTTACTCCTGTGTACTCGTTAATACTCATTAATCAAACATGGCAACAAGTGTGTCGCCCTCGAAAATACCCGTTGTCCCCCTTGCTCCCGTGGGTCCGCTGCTGCCGTCTTCGTTCCACTGGTCCTCCTAGAGAGGAAAAAGGGTCGGGAAAACCCGACAACCCCCGAACCCATACGCGAGCTATAAGGAAAATTCACGACTGGGGAATCAACGGTTCCCCAGTAATAGTGACAGTAATAACGACAACGTTACAATACTTAAACTTTCTTTTTATTTAATAATATTTAATATATTAGCGCAGTGTTCAACATTCACGTTTGTAATCAATGATTTTATTATTAATAGGAATTAAAGAGTATCGAATTTACGACTAATGTTTCATGAAATATACTGAAAAAGTAACAATTCTGTTGGGACACTGACGCCTCGACACTAACGACGCTGATACGGCTCAATCGACCATTTTATAATACAGTATAGAATAATTAATTACTAGCTGGTACTAGAAAGTACCGAACTCTGAGCTGACAAGCACTTTAAACGCGTTTATTTCAAAACATCGTTTTTCGTCCGCTTGTTGATGAAATATTTAAAACTACTCAACTGAATCTTACTAAATTTTTACCACATATTCTTTGGAACTAGTGCATATCAAGAGATTTTTAAAATTTTGATTTTAAATATTTTTTTGGGTTAAACTTATTGAAAAAATCAAAAATATTTTTTTCTTGCACTTTGAGAGTGTATTTATTATGTGTAATGCCTGACTTGTCAATATTTATAACTTAAACCTGAAAAAAAATTTTTATGAAAATAGCATTTTTTAGCCCGTCTAAAGTGGGTAGACCCCTTAAAACATTTTACTGGACGGTTTTTAAGACGCTGATTACGAATTTGATGTCGAATTTTTTGTTAGTATTTGTGGTGAAGCGGAATTTATTAATAATATAATATTTACAGGTTCTGGGGCAAAATTTTGGGTAATCCAAAAAATTATTACGTTCTTGAGGCAAGTTTGAATGAAGAAGAACTCACTAATAGACAAAAAGTAATATAAATGTTAATATTCGTAAATTAATAAATTATTTAAATATTGTATTTACTGGTAATGTAATTAAAATATTGAACATTATTTTTTTGTTATGAAAAACAATTTTTTAGTTTTCATAAGATAAGAAATTATTATTTTCAGAAAATTGAATCTGACAATGAAATGCACAAGAACAAGAAAAATGCAGAATTTAATAAGGCCATTGGAGAATTAGAGAAAACATCAATCGTCAAACAAAAGGACACTATTAATAAAGTAACTTTAGATGAAGATTTAAAAACTGAACTTGTGCCAGAAGAAAAATCGTCAGAAAAAGAATTAAAGTTACTTTCTTTAAATTTGCCACAAAATCTATGGAAACCAACTGCTCAGGTTCCACCTGAACCAATTGGTATAGGCCTTAATAAAACGGTTTACTTTGTTTGTAATTCTCCTGGATTAGATGAATGGATTGAATTACCAAACGTCACCCCACAACAGATAGTTGCATCTCGCTCTATTATCAGCATCTTTACAGGAAATTTGAACACAGAGGTGAGTATAGACGAGCATAAAAAAATACTTGAGTAACGACGCTCCTCAAAAGAAAAGACAAAAGTTATTGAAATTATTAAAAGTAGAAGTCTAAAATGGAAATTTCATTTTATGATATTATTCTATAATTTTTCAGTTTCTCTTTCAGTCATGCTTACCATATGCGTACGATTAGCAAGCTTCGTGAAACTGGGTTAAATATTAATGTAGTAGTAAGTGATCAGATTAAATTTCGATGGAGCGTCTCTACCAATTAAGAAATCTCAACTTCTATCACGTTTCCATAAAAATGTTCTTTTAGCAGGTTAAGTTTAAGGTCTCAGAATGCATACATTTTTCACAATTTTGCACGTCGATCAGAACCTAGGAGTTTTCGGGGTCGCTGATTACCAATCCTGAGTCAGAATTTCAAAATTCAAAATGTCGGATCCAATATGGCGAACAAATATTTAAAAATTTCTTTTTAATTTTCTTGATAATTATCGCTGTGTAGGGGTTGTTGGGGTCAGTGATTACTAAAATTAAAAATGTCGGATCCAATATGGCGGACGATTCAATATTTTTAAAAAAGTCTTAAATTTTCACATCTATCACTATCTGGGCGTTTTTAAGTCCGCTGATTACGAATCTAGTGTCAGAATTCAAAAATTCAAAATGGCGGATCCAATATGGCGGACGTTTATTTTTATAAAAATTTTTAATTTTCACGAATATCGTTATCTAGGGGTTTTTGGGGTCGCCGATTACGAATCTGAAGTCATAATTCAAAATTTCAAAATAATGGATCCAATATAGTGGACAACTATTAATATTTTTATTTAATTTTTGCGTCTAGTGCTATCTAGGGATTTTTAGGGTCGCTGATTACGAATCTAAAGTCAGAATTACAAAATTCATAATAGTAAATCTAATATGGAGGATTTGTATTTGGCAAATGTATTCTTGGTCATAATTTCAGAACCAACCCTCACAGCATCCGGATATTTCAGGGATGCCTTCGGACGTCCTAGGAATATCAATAGGCAAACGGAAATAAGAATATTTCTAGGATGTCCTCAGGATATCTGTGGACATCCAAGGTACATCCTATGGACATCCTGTTGCTTGGATATCTATAGGACGTCTGTCAGATATCTTCAATATCGCTTGCTGTGAGATTACCGATCACGGTGAACTTTGACTAACTTCAACCCAAAAGTTCTTGCACATCCAATTTTTTTTATATGATTGCAGGGATGTCACGCGATAATTTTAAGGCGAAAAAGAAAAAATCGGTCGTGAAAATTTTAAATAAACTCAATTTTTCGATTTTTATTTAAGATTTTCGTATAAAGTTTTATTAAATTAACGCCTAAAAATTTCAATCTGACTTCGAATCTTCCTTTTAACATCCCGGAAGTTGACTCTAGGTCAAGAGGCAAACATAACTCCAAAATTAGGTCCATATTTAGCATAAATGTTGTTTATTTTTAGTATAACTCTAGGTGAAGAGGTTAACATAACCTTAAAATTAGGTTTATATTTAACATAATATTCCTTCAATATTATAGGAATATTCCCTCAATATAACAAGAATATCCCTGTGAAGAATATCCATGATGGATGTGAAAATTAACAAATTTTTTATTTAAATAGTCGTCCGCCGTATTGAATCGTCCATTTTGAATTTTTGAATTCTCACATCAGATTTAAAATCAGCGACCTAAAAAATCAACAGATTACTAATTTTGCAAAAATCCGATAACATTTGTAAAAATTCATCCTCCATATTGCATCGGCCATTTTGAATTTTTGGAATTCTGCATCGCTAAACACTTTGTAACGATGTTTACTCTTACTGAGTGGAAAATTCCACTAACTTCGCTACAAAAATGGCGATGAACCGAAATCACGGTGTGGATCTGGAATTGTAAATTCCACAATTTGAATTTACAACTTTAAACCATCGGTGATCCGTTTTAGGGAACTTCCCCGGCGCCAGGTAGAAAAATTACCCGGATCACGATGATGAACTCAAAATAATAGGTCTTCCCGGACTACCTAAAACAACGAACCTTATTATTTTACTTTAATTCAAAATTCAAATGTGAACGAACACTCTGGGTCACGGTCACTGTACACAGGAGCAGCAGCTCCTGAAGAGTAGATTCTCGTCATTTTAAGGCGAACTGCGAGCCATGAGACAAAGAGCTCTAGCGGCTCTTATTTAAAGCCTTCAGTCTCACAAAAATTCTTTCAGTGTTGTTAACAATTCAAACACATTTTGCTGATAATGTCAATTAAAACATTTCAGATATTTACGTTTCCATTATTTCCTGGAAATGAGGCGAATTACCTTAGAACACAAATTGCTCGCATATCTGCTTCTACGTTAATTTCTCCAGTTGGTTACTTCATTTATGCAAGAGACGAAAACGAAGGTGAAGATGAAATGGAAGAAGAGAATGAAATAAATGGTAATAAGAGTTGTCTAATTTTATCAATAAAAATTCCGTCGGCTCAATTTGCCATTAAGTCTAAAATCAACAGGTGATTTCCTGCAATACTTGATCCATTGAATCTGATTATGAATTTGGAAATAAAAACTAACTATTACACGGGAATTTCAATTATCCAGAGGTCCGATTAACCGGATTTTTATTTAAATTTTAAATTACATTTTCTTTGAATTTTAAAAACTTATAAGTTTAGAAAATTTTTTTAAGATTAAATAGTTCACTTACATTCACTGACAAAAAAACGAATTTCTGCATTTGGACTACTCATATTTTTTGGCAATATTCATATAAGATAATTTTTTTTCAATGTAATTAAAATAACTTTAAATAATATATTGAAATATTTTAAGTCAAAATTGATAATTTTTCATACCAAATCATATTATCCGGATTTTTGTATATAAGGATTGGTTCTGGTCCCAATTAATCCGGATAACTGTAATTTTAAAAATGTAGTGTAAATACTTCAAATAAATTTTATTAAAAATATTTGAAAATTTGTAAGTCTGACAAACTGTAGATTTATTGCAGTTGTAAAATTTAAGCTTTGATAGTATAGTTTATAATTAGTTTATGATATATTTAGAAATAATTTTAATTAGTTTGCAATCACGATTTTTTGACAAATACCAAACAGAAAAATTGTGTTTGTTTTTGTATTGTCGTCTGAAGTGAAAAATCTGCTTAACCAGATACCTGGAAATCAATCCTAGGTTATGTGGAGATGACTGTTTATGTTCTGACGACCCACTTATATTATTGTTATTTTAATTATTATTTGCACTTTGGTTAAAGAATATTTTTGTATTGTTTAGATGAAATTTTGACCGAAAATCCATATTATGATCCTCAACCTTTTAAAAAATTGATTGATCCGTCCATGTGCAGTTGGTGCCATCATAGTTCTTTAATTTTGAAAGAAGGACGAGTAATTCGTTCGAATTCTAATGAAAGTGAAGTTGATGTAGGCGATGTAAGTTTTTTTTATACATTTCTGATTTAATTTGGAGTAAGTTGGTCTTTTTTACTTGAATCGCACTCTAAGAAAATTTTGGGGTTTATTTGATGATTGTATCACGCGTAAATCGCCTTAAGTAATTAGTTATTACCAATAACTCTATTGTTGCTCAAGGTGGAAATACAAAATATTGAGTTTAGTCAAAAATCGTGTTTTAACGAAAAAAATTCTTTAGTCACATCTTTTGGAATTAAACGCATTATATTATATACTCTCTCTCAGAGGTTAGCTAAAATTGGCTAATACTATCTAAAGTGTACGCAAGTTAAAATGTAAAAAAAAATTATTTTTTAACTTTCGTATAATAATATGACTAGGGACTTAAGGATTTATAAATTACACCATTTAAAATTGACAATAAGAAATTTGCATCTTGGTAAAAAATATTTTTATTAGGACGAAGAAATGGAAGAAGAAGAAGAAGAAGAAGAGAATGACGAAGATGTATATAAAAACATAGAAATATTTAAAAAAGAATTATGCCCACCACTCTTGACTCCTTTGTCAGAAGATGTTACATCAGAATTTATGATTCCCTGGTCCTCACGGCAGTCATCTTTATTTCAAAAAGAGACTTCCATTATTATTGTTCGATCAAATCTTTGGCCTGGAGCATTTACATTTTCATCTCAAAAGTAAGTTGGTTTATTAATTTAACATATTGTCAATTTTATTATATCTTGGTTAAATTTAAGTTTGACTTTATCTCAAAATTAAAAGAAATTAAAACTAATTGAAATTTAGATTTATTAAATTTAAAAAAAATTTTATTTCGAATAAATTAAAGTTTTTATTAAATAAATTAACTTGATAAAAACGTGTTAAGTAAGAAAAATAAAACGAAAAAATTATTATTAAAAAATGATCAAGATTAAAATAGTTAGAATCTGTGATCCCTAATTTATTTGTTACCCTGAATTGAAGGTAATAAAAAATGGAAAATTATTCTCCGATCA
>JUFY01033284.1:1310-11788 GCA_001855655.1 Leptopilina clavipes
ATCAGCGCCAAAAAAGACAGCAGACGGTCTGATCCGGGTCCAATCAGTTCCCTAACATTTTGCCACACGGGATATAAAATTAATAAATTAACCATTTCTAAAATTGTCAATAGATGCGTGTGCACCTCATATACAATCGTAACTTTAGTAGTATAGGCTAAAGCAGAATAGAAACGTAACAAGAATTGCAAACGTAAACAAATGAATGAGTTAGAGAGAGATGAACAATATACCTTTCCTTCTCTAACTTATTCTTCCGTTTGTGATTGCGATTACGATTCCAGTTACGTTTCTATATTGCTTTGGCCTTTACTGCAAACAGAGGTATTGTGGAGAGACCCTTAAACCGTTGCAGTGAGCGAATGTTGCTGTGATTGAAAACATGTCCGAATGTAAGTAATGTGGATACAGTCTAATCCAGACTTATTTATTTTTCTCTTCAGGAAACATGCGTACAAATAGGAAAAGTCGCAAAACTACAGGTGCGAGGAAAAGTCATAAATACAAGTAATGTCAATATTGATAAATGCGGAGAAAAAACAAAGGTCGTGGAAATATTTGCAGAAGATAAAGTTATCATCGACAAGGATTTAATTTTGGTTGGCAGGGAGATGCAGGTAGCAATAGTCGCTCCAATTTGGGAAATAAACGGAAATCGAATAATTAGTTTAAATGGAGTAGATGCCGAGGATTTTCATGTATCAGCAGATAATGGGAATAAAGATGGAAACAAAAACGGAGCCGACGGAAAGGCGGGATACCCAGGAGGACCTGGCGGAAGTTTATACGGGGTTGCGAATAAAATTATCAATGAAGACAAATTAAAAATTTCAGCAAATGGCGGTAAAGGAGGATGGGGTCAAGGTGCCGGTAATGGTGCTAATGGCGAAAAAGGTAAAACATTTAATGATACACAGGCGTTTGACTGTAAAGGAGATGGAGCAAAGGATTTCGAATCCAAGTGGGTAGATTATTCACATGGATTGTTTGGTATAGAAACAGGAGGCATTTACCTTGTATACGGACAAAAAGGAATGATTGGTGGAAGAGGTGGAAACGGTGGCGTAAGAGGAAGTGGAGGTTATGCAGGAAGTATTCTTCTATTCGACTTCTCAAAAACTGATAGTAAAAGTTTAGTTTCAACCATTAGCAATAATGGTCCTTCTGGTAACTATGGAGTAGCTGGAAAATCAGGAAGTGTGGGAAATGTGGGAGATGATGTAAAGATTGAATGTTCCAGTTGGCGTCTATCATTAGAAAATAAAGCAGACATAATGGAAAGAATTCCAAATAACAACAGTTCTGACATAACTTATGATCATCACGGAGATGCTAACGCGAGTATAAGAGAACGTAAAGTGCCAAAGCATGCGCCAATTTACCAAAATTTCCCACAGACGATAAACGAGTACAAACTATACATCCGACCTAAATTGCCTAAAATTAATTACAATGACAGTCAATTATTTTTATTTTATGACTCATTAAATAGTCGAGAGGAAGTAACAAAGCTCTATGAAGTGATAAATTTAGTTGACGAATTTAAAGAATTAGAATCACAATACTTTATCTCGGAAGATCGTAATTATCTTACCTCATCATATATCAATTTTCAAAATCGATTCCTTGCTTATTTTGAAAAACTGTTTAATGAAAACAAAGATGACCAAGTACTTAATGATATTATGGTTGATTTATTAACACTCGTAGAAAGTAAGTAACTTAATCATTTTCATAAACATACTTTACATCTATCTATATAAAGAAAATTTTACTTACAATATTTAATTTCTTTTTATTCTTTTTTTTTGAAACACAAAAGAATTAATTAATTGTATTTCCCAATTTTTTTTAACTAAAATAATAACTTAATACTTTAATTATTTTGCAGACAGATTAGAAATAATCGAAGAACCAAAGGTTTATTCTGTAATGACAAATATTACTAATGGTTTGATGTCCAATGGAATAACACCAATGAAAGATTTAATAGAACATGAGATGGTGCACGCAAGAATAGAAGCATTCATTAGAAGAATAAATCCCATTGATGATCTTATTAAAGAGGCAAAAGATTTGATCAACGATGATTTACAAAATGCTATGAAAGACTTACAGATAACATTGGATAAGAAAATAGATATGATTCTAGAGGAGATTTCGCAAATGATGAAAAGTACAAAGAAATTGGAAAGCGATCTACTTGAAAAGCGCGAAGAGCTGAAAAAAGTTTTGCATCTAAAATCTGTATTGGGTGTTCTGAAAATCGGTTGCGGAGTAGTTGGAGTGGTTTTCCCTGCACTTGGAGTTGCAGCAGCTGCTGGTTCTTCAGCATTGTCATTTTTTGAATCGCAATTGTCAGAGCCTGATGCATCGTCAGAAATTAATAATGTGGCTAAAACAGGAACAATGCTGAAGAAAGTATCGGACAAATTCTTACAAGTAGGTGTTGAGTCAATTAAACGAGAAGCTTATTTAAATGAACATATTAAAGAAATGACGACCCATATGTCAGAAGAGGGAAAACATATTGTTGAAAAAATGAAGGATGAAATTATAAAGAAAATAATAAATCCAGACAAAGAATCAGAGTCAGAGAGCAAAAAAAGTTTTGATTGGGATAAATCTTACTTGGAGGAAATAACAAAGAATTTAGAAGAGGCAACAAAGAAAAATGACACGACAAAAATGAAAGATTACAAAATTCAGTCAAAAGTTGTAAATTTTTTGAAAGTAGGTAATGAATTGGCGTCAGGTACGTCTTCTTTCATAAAGAATGTTTTGGATAATGAGGAAAAAGTTGATGTACTGAACAAAGCTTTAAACGATAATAGAGAAAATTTAGCACAATTGTACATAATTGAAGAAAGCTTATACAGCCAGACTCAACCAATGTTGCAAAATATGTTCAGCGATATAAATGGAGTAGTTCGTAACACGAGTTCAATGAATTCAAATCAAATGATCATTGCTAATTGGAATGTTATCGAAACTATAAAAGAGGTACAAAAAACATTAGAGGAGACGCTTAAAACCTTCAAAGCATTTGATGAGATGGAATGGACTCTTAAAAAACTGATCTCCGCCTTTGAAGTTATGACCAAACTGCATAAGGAAATTTCAAAGAATACAGATAAAATATCAGAAGCAACGTTTATAACATCTTTGCATATCCCAACAGAGAGTAAGATACTAGCACAAGATCATAAATTGGCCTGGTCTTTAGCTGAATTGAACAAAATTTTTTATCAAAATGAACTAATGCACAAGTACACAGAATGGATTTATGCCTTCAAGCAATTTTCTTTTCCAAACGGTTTCAAGTTTTTAAGTAAAACAAGGTATCCGGGCTCATCGTTAAAAGGTAAAAGTGTTAATCAATTTATGAAAGAAATCAAAAAGAATATTGAAAATTTCGAAGATTACTTTAATACGGAAGAGATGAGAGATAAATTTCTAGTAAACCAAAAAGTAGACTTATATACCGGCAGCTGTAGTGCAGAAAAAAAAGCGTTCTTCATTTGGAATAATGAAAGCAATTATGAATCAATAAGTAATATTCTGAAAGGCAAGAAGGTAACATTAGTTGCAAGAGGACCTATTGAATATGTCGACTCTTTAAAATTTAATCATGTGGGAATTATTTTCACTTCGGAGAACTCTACAACTCTAAAAGAATTGTTTAACGTTTTGAGTAAATTTAGTGTTTCCTTAACACATCATGGAGACTCTACCTACATATTTGAGAACAGGACTTACCTGATTGAAACTAATCCCGTTGTTTACAGTTTTAAATATCCTGAAGGAACGAATAAAATTACAGGTATATCATCACAAATGCATGAAAAATTCATTAATGGTGACTATATGTTAAGTCCTTATGCAACATGGACAATTAGACTTGATAATAATACAAATAAAAAGAATTTCGATTTATTAGAAGAGTTTATTGGAAAAGTGGATTTAGAATTGATCGGAGAAGGTCAATATTATGAATCTAACGGGTGTGACAAACAGTGTCAAGATAAAATGACAAAAACTTATAGACTTCTAGAGTAAAAATAATTTCTTTTCTTAAATTTATAATTTCTTTTAAACATCGTACAATATTTGATACAATTAAAAAATTTTGTTTTATTTTTTTTAAACGTTATTTTGCTAATTTGTAAATCATTATCAATTCGTTTTTTTGTATTATAAAAAAACGAAAACAATGATAACATTATTTAAGGTTTTTAGGGCAACAGATATTATTATTTTTTTTAGCTCTTTATAAATACTTCGAAACATAAACACTATTTAAAACTCTGTAAATTATTTTTAAAAAAGTGTTAATAAAATAGTTTCAAAAAATTTATGAAAATCCTTTTATTTTATGAGGGCAAAAAAGTTTGTCAATAATTTTTTACATTATTGTAATTATTTTCTTGCAGAAAAAAGAAGTTGCAAAGGATCTTGCAGTAACGTGTAGACTAAAAACTTTTGTCAAAATTAAAATTATAACCTTTAAAAAATCGAAAATTTTAAAATTATGTCAGCTATTAATTAGTGAAAATATAGATTATGTTCGACTATAATTCTAATAAATAAAAATTAGCATCTATTGAAATTTGTACATTTAAATATTATGTTACTTTCTAATTCGTTGATATAATTATTATAAAAAACAATTATTCTATGAAATTTCTTTTATTTCAAACTACACTTTTATTTAATCTAAATTATAAAACTTGGAAATTCTAACTTTTGAAAATTAGGTTATATTAAGTTTTAAACAGTTGTAAATTGTAGTAATTTAAAAGTATAACTCATAACAATTCTATATAAATATTATTTGTTTAAATTCATATTACTTTAAATGTCAATTCGAAAGCATTCACTTTGGTTCAATTTACAATTCGTTTCAACAGAAATAGAGTAACTAGCTATGCGGCAATTGTGAATTAGACTTAATAGCTATTATGCTCTTTTCATTTTGAGATTAAAGTATGCGTCCCGAATAAACATTATGCATTATATGCACCCATCCCTGCTTCTCAGGCCTAAAGGCCTAAGCAGAATAAAACGGGAAGCGAATGCAAGCATGAGATAGAAAAGAACAGAAATATCGTCTGTCCTTTTCTATCTCATGCTTGCGTTCGCTTCCCGTTTTATTCTGCTTAGGCCTTAATCAGGGTTGCGTACTATTTCATATATACAAACTTGACGTACGTCACCTTCCTAACCCTGAACTTTACAAAGAGGCGTAACTGCCATACCGTGAAACCCTAAATTGCAAGGGAGCCCTGAAAAATACCACGGAAAAAATTAATTTACTGAATTTTATTATTTGAATTTCCCAACGAACAAAATCGATTAGCAAATCTCGCACTGCTTTCAGTTAAACGCGAAATTGCAAAAGACTTATCCATCGACAATGTTATTGATAAATTTGGTAAAATTAAAGGTCGGCGTATTGAACTGGAATTATTTAACAATAATTTAACAATAAGAAATAATAAAAAATATTAAAGAAATAAAATAATCTCTGACATTTACGTTTTCTTTTCTTTAATCTTCAAAAATGTTTAAATTAATTCCTCTTAAGAGGGGCTTGAGAGAATTTGCAGAAAAGCCTTTTCATCCCCAGTTACGCCTCTGACTTTACAGAAATAAGCACCCAACCCTGAAAGTCACTGAACAGTCGTGACAGTGTTGTTACATATTCAGAACTGAAATAGTATTTTTAATGAAGAAAAACTCTCATATCCTTCTAATTACAAGTATTATTTGTGGTAGAAATAATGTGGATTGTTTCATTATTGTCATTACTATAGCAAACAAAAAATTATTTTTAAAGTTTTTTTTAGCAATAATAAAATAATCTCGCAAAATTTAAATATGTTGCAGATTTTATGCAAATTTAGAAGTACGAGAAATATGAACTTTTATATTGCATTCAGAAAGAGTTAAACGGTTTTTAAAAACACATTTTGTGGTTAACTTAGATATATCGAAATAGAATTAAATAATAAAAAACGAAAATTTTTTTTCTGCACCTTACTATTGTTTGTCCAAATATTGAAACATTAATGTGGAATAATTTTTATATTTTAATATTCATCTTGTTTTTAAACGTAAAATAAATATTTTCCAGAATATATGATAAAATTCATTGACGTCATTAGAAAGATGAAATAAGAGTTATTTAAAGCTTGAAGAAATTAAAAAATTATTTTTCTTCTCCACCCATAGTTTCTTTTTCAATAAGTGAATTGAAATTTGAACAAATATGTTTATACATTATTTGAGCTGGTGACGTAAATTCAGCGAATCAAAAAATCAATATTTAAAATAAAATTCCAATAATATTGTTTCGCAGAAATACCTATGAAAATAAAGACCTTATTTAAATTTACGTCATCTAGATCAAATGTTGTATTAGAACTTATTTGTTAAAACTACAAGAAATTTCGCTACACTGTAAAATAATTTAAATTCTTATTTAACTTATTGTAATTTTTATTTGAATAGAACAGGAAGCTTACAATGACGAATAAGTAAACAAAACTACCTATATATAACGTGATGATTTTTGAGTTGAACATTGTGCAATATTGTCCGTCTTACAATAATTTTTCAAATATTGTAAAGTCGATTAGTTCCAAAAATTATTAGAGATCCAAATTATTTTTCAATAATAATAATTATGGACCTCCGAAACGTCCTGCTTTTTCTGGCATTTGTAATTTTTTCGAATTCAGAAGAATTACAAATTGACAATAAAGAACTGACTGTAAGTTAAAAATTTATTTTTAAATAGACTACTTTTTAAATAGTAATAAATTTATTATTGCCATCTGGACACTTTTTGGCACTTCCAAATTTTTTGGCGAGCGATCGGCTGGATCGGCAATAATAAATTCTGAATTGGAACATGAAATACTTGCTGATTTATTTATTTTTCTCTCTATAGGCAACATGCGTACGAATAGGAAAAGTCGCAAAACTACAGGTGCAAGGAAAAGTCATAAATACAAGTAAAGTCAATATTGATAAATGCGGAGAATAAACATTGATCGTGGAAATATTTGCAGAGGATAAAGTTATCATCGACAAGGATTTAATTTTGGTTGGCAGGGAGATGCAGGTAGCAATAGTCGCTCCAATTTGGGAAATAAACGGAAATCGAACAATTGATTTAAATGGAGTAGATGCCGAAGATTTTCATACTTCAGCAAAGAATGGAAATCAATATGGGAACAAAAACGGAGTCGATGGTTTGGCGGGATTGCCAGGAGGACCTGCCGGCAGTTTCTACGGAGTTGCGAATAAAATTACCAATGAAAACCAATTAAAAATTTTAGCCAATGGCGGAAAAGGAGGATGGGGCCAAGGTGGCGGTAATGGTGCTAATGGCAAAAAGGGTGAAACTTTTAATAACACATCTGCATTTGACTGTGATGGAAACGGAGCAAAGGATTTCGAATACAACTGGGTAAATTATACACATGGATGGTTTGGTGTAGTAACAGGAGGCATTTACCTTGTATACGGACAAAAAGGAGAGATTGGAGGAAGAGGTGGAAACGGTGGCGTAAGAGGAAGTGGAGGTTATGCAGGAAGTATTCTCCTATTCGACTTCTCAAAAACTGATAGTAAAAGTTTAGTTTCAACCATTAGCAATAATGGTCCTTCTGGTAACTTTGGAGTAGCTGGCAAATCAGGAAGTGTGGGAAATGTGGGAAATGATGTACAGCTTAAATGTTCCCGTTATCATTTTACACTTGAAAATGACGCAGAAATAATGGAAATAATTCCAAATAACAACAGTTCAGACATAACTTATGATCATCACGGAGATAATAACGCGAGTCTTAAAGAACATAAACTGCCAAAGTTTGCGCTAATTTATCAAATTTTTCCACAGACGATAAACGAGTACAAACTATACATCCTACCTAAATTGCCTAAAATTAATTACAATGACAGTCAATTATTTTTATTTTATGACTCATTAAATAGTCGAGAGGAAGTAACAAAGCTCTATGAAGTGATAAATTTAGTTGACGAATTTAAAGAATTAGAATCACAATACTTTATCTCGGAAGATCGTAATTATCTTACCTCATCATATATCAATTTGCAAAATCGATGCCTTGCTTATTCTGAAAAAATGTATAATGAAAACAAAGATGACCAAGTACTTAATGATATTATGGATGATTTATTAATACTCGTAGATAGTAAGTAACTTAATCATTCTTATAAACATACTTTCCAGTGGGCACAGGGACATAGAATGTCTTTAGGACGTCCTTAGGACATCCTTAGGACGTCCATGTCCATTCTAAGGATGTCTCATAGACATCTTATGTCCTAAAGACGTCTTTTGGACATAAGATGTCTTTAGGACGTTCATTGAACGGACATGGACGTCCTAAGGATGTCCTAAAAACGTCCTAAAGACATCCCATTTCCCTGTGTCCACTGGGTTTACATCTATCTATATAAAGAAAATTTTACTTACAATATTGAATTTCTTTTTATTCTTTTTTTTGAAACGCAAAAGAATGAATTAATTGTATTGCCCTATTTTTTTTAACTAAAATAATAACTTAATACTTTAATTATTTTGCAGGAAGATTAGAAATAATCAAAGAACCAAAGGTTTATTCTGTAATGACAAATATTACTAATGGTTTGACTTCCAATGGAAAAACACCAATGAAAAATTTAATTGAACATGAGAATGTACTCGCAGGAATAAATGCATTTATCGGAAAAATAAATCCTATAGACAATCTTATTAAAGAGGCACAAGATTTAATCAACGATGATTTACAAAATGCTATGAAAGACTTACAGATAACATTAGATAGTAAAATATATAAGATTTTAGAGGAGATTTCGCAAATAATGAAAAGTACAAACAAATTGGAAAACGATGTAATTGAAAAACGCAAAGAACTCAAAAAAATGTTGCACTTAAAAGCTCTATTCAGGGTTTTGAAAATTGGTTCAGGAGTAGTTGGAGTGGTTTTCCCTGCACTTGAAGTTGCATCATCTGTTGGTTCTTCAGCATTGTCATTTTTTGAATCACAAATGTCAGAGCTTAATGAATCGACAGAAATTAATAATGTGGCTAAAGTAGAAAAAGTGCTTTCAAATGCATCAGACAAATTCTTACAAGTTAGTTTTAAGTCAAGTAAACGAGAAGCTTATTTAAATGAATGTATATCAGAATTGACGACCCATATGTCAGAAGAGGGGAAAAATATAGTTAAAAAAATGAAAGATCAAATTATGAAGAAAATAATAAATCCAGACCTAGAATCAAAAGTCAAGAAAAGTTTTAATTGGGATAAATCTTACATAGAGGATATAACAAAGAATTTAGAAGAGGCAACAAAGAAAAATGACACGATAAAAATGAAAGATTACAAAATTCAGTTAAGCGTTGTAAAATTATTACAAGTGGCTAATGAATTGATGTCAACTTCATCTTCATCATTGACAAATGTTTTTAAAAATCCGGAAATGGTTGATGAAATTTATAAAGCTTTAAACGAAAATGAAATAAATTTATCAAGATTGTACGTAATTGAAGAAGGTTTATACAGACAGACTCTTCAAATGTTGGAAAGTATTTTCAGCGATATAAATCAAGTAGGCTTTGACATAAGTACAGTGAATTCAAATCAAATGATCATTTCTAATTGGAATGTTCTTAGTACTATGCAAGATGTGCAAAACAAATTGAAGAATACAGTGGAACCTCGATTATCCGAACTAACCTAGGCAAGGCCGGGTTCGGATAATTGAAAGTTCGGATAATAGAAATTTAATTTTTTTTTATAATTAAAGTAAAAAATTGTACAATTGAACTATTTATATTTAATTTAATACATTTTTTAAATATACATAAGTATATATGTGACGCTTCACGGTGAAAGACATCTAACGCGGTAACGAATTATAGGTTATGTTTAGGAAAGGTTTTGCTTGATTTAAGATTTATTTTTAATTACCTGAAGTTAAAAACAATTTTTATTAGTTATTTAGTACATAAAATAGGTAATGAAAATAGTTTTTGACATCAAATAATTAAAAATGAATCTTAAATCAAGCTAAAACTTTTCTAAACATAACCTATAATTCATTGCCGCGTTAGGTGTCTTTCACCGTGAAGCGCTACATATAATATGTAAATATATATCTTTTCATAATAATATATTACATATCAATTAATACAAATTTTGATTGGTTGTACAAATTGAGAATCAAGAGACGAGCAATCAAATTTGTTTATTTTTGTGAAACTTTTTTACCGAAATAAATTTTAAGATTCGAGAGGCCAAATAAAGTTCGGATAACAGAAGTTCGGATAAAATGATTTTCGGTTCGGATAATAGAGGGTTCGGATAACAGAGGTTCGGATAATCGAGGTTCCACTGTATTTCTATAAATTGCTTATATAGAAATACAGAAAAAACTTT